>CM016618.1:21341169-21445146 GCA_005393395.2 Gossypium australe
ACAGTCCAAATTTGACCCAAATCGGAACGGTGGTTTCGGGACCATGAATCCGAGTCCGAGAAAATTTTAATATTATAATTTGAGTCAGTATATGTGAATTAATGGGTGTGAAAGTTTCGTATAAAAATTTAAATGTTTGTGTGCTCAATTAGTTAAAAAGGGCTAAATCGAGTAACGGGTAAAAGGTGGCCTTTTTAATTTGATTTATGGTTAGATTGATGTGGCTTTATTTTAGTGAAGTACTTAAAGGGTAATATAACCATTTTAAGTCATAGTGGACGGCAATGTGGTCCTATAACATGTTTTTAAGTAATATTTTATTGTTAAAGATTATATTATAATTGTTTATAATTTAATACTAAATTGTAATAAAATCCCACTTGGGAACAACTCGATTTTAGCCTGATCAGAAATGTGATTTCGGGACCACGAGTTCTAGTAGGAAAAAAATAAATTAATATTATTTTTGTGTTAATATGTATGATTGAGCATGTGTTAAAATTTCGTGAAATTATTTGACTGTTGGTATGTTTAATTCAAGAAAAAGGACCAAATTACATAAGTGGTAAAAAGTAGCATTCATTAAATTAAAGGGGTTAAATTGAAGTGTTGTTTGAAAGAATGAATTTGCATGTCAATTAACCCAAATCTCATGATGTGGACGGCAAGCATGCTAGGAGAAACAATTTTATATGTATAATGGGTGCATTATTTTAGTTAAGTATATTATAATAAGTGTTTATTTTAGAAAATAAAAAGAAATGTGTTTTAAATTCATTCTCTTTTTCCCCATCATCATCTTCATTTTGATACCACCGAAAATAAAAGGAGAAATGAAGGATTCAAGCTCTCCACATTTCGGCATTTGCATGTTCTAATAAGGTTAGTGATTAAGCTTAATTTTTGTAAATATTAACATATTTTAAGTGGTTGACATGTATATTTGCTAGCCCATATTCGAATTTTTATTTTGGTTCTATGTTTAAAGTGTTGCCATGGACGAAATTGGGTTGATGAAATTTATATTATATGAAATGAAGATGAAAAAAAAAATGAATTAATAGATGAAATTGCACTAAGCCGATTATGACATGAAAAACATTTGTTATATTTGAAAATGAGAAGTATACGATGTGCTAATGAATTATTAGTGGAATTACCGAATGAAGCATGGGAATATTAAAATAGATTGTTTGAATGGAGTCTATTATTTGCATGTAAGTATGTGTATCTATTGACTAGTTGAATTAAGCATATTGAAATTTGTTTCTCTTCAATTGTTGAATTTAATGTGGATTGGGGTTTAACATCCATGTTAGCTGAATGTGTGGATGGCTTATATGTGATAATCGGTGGCATTGGTTTGGATAAACAATTGTGATTTGAGTAGTAGTAATTAAATATGAATATTGGAAATAGGTGATGGAATTGAATAGTTATTTTAATGTATATATATATAGGTGTGGCCGAATGTGATATAAGGTGAAAAAAAAAAAAAAAGATAGAAGTTGTTTTGAACTATAAGGACTTATTTGTAAACATTGTAAAAGTAGGGGTAAATTCGTAACTTATTAAATTATGTGTTAAGGATCATTTTAATGAGAAAAGTGATGAAGGAGTTGATTTGAACATATTTAGATCAAGATCATAAAGAAAAGAGTTTAGATCGGGGGAAGGCGAAATTGAACGAGTAATCGGGAAGCCTTATTCATCGACTTCCGAGGTAAGTTTTAAGAAATCGGATTAATTTGAATTATCGCTATATTAAATTGTACATGTTTGAGTGACATAACAAATTTTATTGTCAAATTGCCGAATAAGGCATAGGAATTATTATATGTGATAGCCGAATGCGGATTAATAAATACATGTATATCTATAACCATTGAATAATTAAGTTGGCAAAATATACGCACTTGTGATAAGAGATAAATATATATAATTATAATATGTACGTTAAAGGGTGGCTTAGATGGATCGTTATTTTAAAAGTATAATTTAATATGATTACGCTTAGTTCGATTGAGATATGATGTTCGAAAAATTCGTACAAGGATCATGAAGTATATAAAAGTTTCGATATATGAATTGGTTGCGAAACAACTTTATAAATATGATAGTATTCGGGCTTTAAGCCTAGCAGGCTTTGTGCCGGTGTATAATAACAGGCTTGAAGCCTAGCAGGCTCTGTGCCGGTGTATTACATGATACTTTATGCCTAGCTAATTTTACGGGAGCAACGGTAAGAAAAATCAAACGTGCTAAATGAGTTAAAGTGAACAGGTATGTAACAATTTATTTTCTTTTTAGAAATAAGGTAAGTTAATTATTTGATATGTGATACAAGTTAAAAATGACGTTAATGGTAGTGAATGTGTACATGAAAAGCCATGTATGGATTAATGCAAATATGTGATATTAATGTTTGATTTTTTGAGCTTATATTCGGCCTAATGTTACATGAGGAATAAATTGAATTGAAACTTATATTAATATTAAAAGATTTATGTGCATTCGATTAGTAGGTATTTCAAATGTGAACCTTTAACGTGTTTATAGGGATTAAGCATATATATATTTGGCGAAATTAAGGTCTATGGGTTATTAAACATATTAATGATCAATGTGTGTTTGGAAATGTTATAATTCAGGCGTGGAAAAATGTTTGGTAGTTAAATTTCATAAGTATGGCTTGTTTGTACCTTAATAAATTATCAATGTCATGGAGGTAATATTTGAATTAAATTAAGCTTGAAGTAAGTGAATGAAACCATATGTTTAAGCATATGATTGGTTATATTCGGTTTAATGTTATAAATATATATATGATATGTAAATGCGAAATTCATATTCATGCCAAAGTTTATATGTGCAATTGTCTATAAGGCAATTGAATGCGAGATTATGACTAAGGAAATGTGAATTGTATAAACGTATTATGATAGTATGTGTTCGGTTAAATGAAATTTCTATTGCTACCGAGTGAAAAGAGATGCTTGTTTGGACAAAACTTATTTCATGTTTAGTTACATATGAATATTTGAATTTACAAGTATGGTTTGGTTATGTTTTATTAGATTATTATTGTTATTGGGTTATTATTTGCATATGACTTACTAAGCTACGATAGCTTAACCCGTGTGTGTTTAATATTGTTCCATTTTATAGATTTGATCTAGCTACGGGCTCGAGAAAACGTCAGCAGAGTCAACCACACTATCGCCTTCCTTTGGTATTTTGAATTTTGGTTGCGATTTAGAAGGCATGTTTAGGCTAGATAAAGTTAAAAAACATACAATGTTTGACCTTGTATATAACAGCCATGCGAATATGGCTAATATTTAGTTAAGTATGTTTTTTGGGGTTTTTGTCATAAATGTCGGTAATATTGGTACTCTTTAAATCGATGATGTTATAATATCATGTGAATGTTTTAAGTACAAGCTAACTTTCGTAAATGATTAAAATGCATGGATAGTACGAATTGCATGTGAGTATATTCGGTTATAAGCTAGAAATCATATTTAGTATAGAAACAGTCTTTAATTACAGCAGTGAAGTAATTTCGAAAAATCACCAAAAATAGGATAAGTTGAATTAGATGGTGAATGAGGTATAGAATTAAACCTTACTGTGTCTATTTTTACATGAAAGAAACAGAGTAGGCAAAAGATTCATAAATTATGAGATAATTAAGTTTTAGTGAGACCTGCTCTGAATGAATTCGTCAGTCACTGTTCTGTTTTGGAAAAATTGCCATAAATTGTACAAAAATAATTAAGAAGTATGGTTTATATGTGTATAACCCTTAATGAGTCTATTTTTCATTGGTATAAACAAGAACATCATAGGAAATTTGTGCAATCAGATAACTGCAGTTTTATAGGGACAGGTCAGAATTGTCAAGCAGTGTAATAAGGGTAACTTTGAAGAATAAACTGTACTAATTGGCCACATGAAAAATTCTGGAAAAATTATGGTAAATAGTTATATGAGTCTAGTTTCAAGGAAAATTTACGGATCTAAATCTCGAGTTTTGTAACTCGAGTTATGGCCGATTTAGTCAGCGTGACGCAGTTGGACAGCTTTAAAAATTTTACTCCCCGAGTTAATGGTCACGTCTAGTAATGCCACGTACTCGATTCCGGCAAGGGTTTCGGGTAAGGGGTGTTACATTTGATTGGTATCAGAGCTTACGGTTTAGTCGATTCTAGGACTACTGTAGCGCGTGTGAGTCTAGCTATACATGCCTTAAATTATAATGCGATAGTGTGGTGACTCCCAACTCTGATGAAAAAAAAAAAATTTTTTTAGTTAAACAGATATGCTTTCCAACCGAGCTAAATTCCGATAGTATAGAATGTGTACGCAAATGTTTGAGTGAAAATATATTGGTGATGAGTTGACACTCATAAAGGTATGACTCAAAGTGTATGGCATTTTTGTTATTGATAAAAGTTATAATTATATGAGCGTATGAGTTATGACAATTGAGTTATGATGTTATATGAGAATTTTGATAGTGACTTAGTGATTAGAGTTGGCTTATGAACTATGTGTTAAGAACAAAAGTGATTATAAGCAAATAATTATGTATATTATTTTCGTAAATTAGCATGTGCTGAAATTTGAAATTATTGTAATTATATGTGAATTAGCCGAATTTACTAAGTATAAAAATTGATTCGGTTAAGTTATTTGTGTGATATGTGCTATCGAATGTTCGTATAATGAGTTCGAAATACATAAAAGATTCGATATATGAAATGATTCAGGGGAGAAAATTTTAGGTATTACTACTCAGGCTGTGAGCCTAGCAAGCCTTGGGCTGGTGGATGTATCGGGCTTTATGCCTAGCAGGCTTATTGCCGGTGAATGATTATCAGACCTCGGGTCTAGCAGGCTTAATGCCGGTGTGTGATTCAGGCTCATGCCTAGCAGGCTTATTGCCGGTGAATGATTATCAGACCTCGGGTCTAGCAGGCTTAATGCCGGTGTGTGATTCAGGCTCATGCCTAGCAGGCTTATTGCCGGTGAATGATTATCAGACCTCGGGTCTAGCAGGCTTAATGCCGGTGTGTGATTCAGGCTCATGCCTAGCAGGCTTATTGCCGGTGAATGATTATCAGACCTCGGGTCTAGCAGGCTTATTGCTGGTGTGTGATTCAGGCTCATGCCTAGCAGGTTTTATACCGGTGTCTTATAATACGAGCTTATGCTTACGAAATGATTGAATTATGGTGGCAACTGAACAAGCTTAAGCTTATTCAAGTGAATTTGATTATTTGGCCATAAGGTATATTGACTTAAGTACACATTATATGTGATGTCTATTGATTAAGTAAGTTGATAGAGAATGTGTTTGTGTATTCGACATTTTTGGATATGTGGATAATATGATATTGATTTGATGTTGTTTACTTGTAACATCAGAGTATTCAATGGATGTATGAGTATTTATACATAAATAAGTTCGGCCATATGGAGATTTTATGGATATGCAATCGGACATGTGGAATTACTTATATAAATATATGTACTTTCGATTGTATGGAGTTAAGCAGTATATGGTATTTATTAAATTGGTTAATTGTGATAGTATGTGTTATGTACAGTTAGGTGCGAGTTAAATTTGAGGCTTTACTACCCTCACCCCTCTATCAGTAAAATGTTACAATGAAATTTGTAAGATTTTCGGGTTGAATAAGCTCACGAGTGTGGAGTTACAGAGATTCGTGTTTGAAAGATTACTAATGTAGTTAGAAAAGAGAACAAATCAGTAAATGAAGACAGTACTAAAAGAGATAATGTGAAAATTTCGGATGACAGAATCAGACAAGATGAATAATGATTAAATTGTATTAATGATTGAATACAATGGTTATAATTGGGTAGTTACTATGATTCATTTTGGGCATTCATGTTTACATTTTCCTCAGAAGTATACGTGACTGTTTAATTTCAAAAAAAAAAAAAAAGCAAGTCTTATAGTATGAGAACGTTAGCTAAACATATTAATAGACGAAAGTATTGTCGATCTATTTGGGTTACGTTCGACATTGTTATGTCTTTCTATAAAAATTTATTTTATGTAGATATAAAAGTCGACGGTAAAATCTGTCTGAAGTTAATATTCTGTTCTGTTGAATATACGTGAAGATTATACTGCTTCTGTTACTGGGGATTTCAATATTTATAAATGACATTGTTCTTCCCATACATGTGGGGATAGCATCGGAATTGATATCATTCTATACGGCTTGTAATTTTCAGATATCTTGTATAGCTCCACATGTTGAAACTTCACTATTTCAGTTTTCTTATGATTCCATGACTGTTTACAAGAGATCTCTATATGACAGAGATGACTATGTTTATTATGGTTATAACTTCTGGCTTGAATGTGAGACTACAGTAGTACCTCATCAGAGTTATAGAAGTTATGTCTCTACAATGGTTGCTACTAAAATCATATTTGATTCTTTATTGTGTTCAAATACTTCCTTAACAGTCAGGATAATATTTATTATAAGGTTGCGACATCGTTCCTAGTAAGACCCAATGAGTTCTCTTGGGTTAAGATGATTTTAATAGAATTCAAAGTTTCGATGATTAATTGTTGCTTCGAGGTAAAGTGTCTATACTGAGAAGCTCTGAGATTGTATAACCATTGCTATAGGTGGCTCACAGTGTCAGTTAATTTGATCGTACGAGAGTAACATGATGTACGACATTCTGAGATGATGTACAGCGAAAACCAGATCAGAATTTCAATTGTGGGATTAAGGAGATTTGAAATCTGAAGCCATGTGTGAATTTGAAATGTATTGTGTAGAAGTAAATCCTTAATCTACCTTCTGATAAGATTTTTGAGACGAAAATCCTTAAGGGGGGAGAGTTGTAACAGTCCAAATTTGACCCAAATCGGAACGGTGGTTTCGGGACCATGAATCCGAGTCCGAGAAATATTTTAATATTATAATTTGAGTCAGTTATATGTGAATTAATGGGTGTGAAAGTTTCGTATAAAAATTTAAATGTTTGTGTGCTCAATTAGTTAAAAAGGGCTAAATCGAGTAACGGGTAAAAGGTGGCCTTTTTAATTTGATTTATGGTTAGATTGATGTGGCTTTATTTTAGTGAAGTACTTAAAGGGTAATATAACCATTTTAAGTCATAGTGGACGGCAATGTGGTCCTATAACATGTTTTTAAGTAATATTTTATATGTTAAAGATTATATTATAATTGTTTTATAATTTAATACTAAATTGTAATAAAATTCCACTTGGGAACAACTCGATTTTAGCCTGATCAGAAATGTGATTTCGGGACCACGAGTTCTAGTCGGAAAAAAAAAAAAATATTATTTTTCGTGTTAAATATGTATGATTGAGCATGTGTTAAAATTTCGTGAAATTATTTGACTGTTGGTATGTTTAATTCAAGAAAAAGGACCAAATTACATAAGTGGTAAAAAGTAGCATTCATTAAATTAAAGGGGTTAAATTGAAGTGTTGTTTGAAAGAATGAATTTGCATGTCAATTAACCCAAATCTCATGATGTGGACGGCAAGCATGCTAGGAGAAACAATTTTTATGTATAATGGGTGCATTATTTTAGTTTAAGTATATTATAATAAGTGTTTATTTTAGAAAATAAAAGAAATGTGTTTTAAATTCATTTCTTTTTCCCCATCATCATCTTCATTTTGATACCACCGAAAATAAAAGGAGAAAGGAAGGATTCAAGCTCTCCACATTCGGCATTTTGCATGTTCTAATAAGGTTAGTATTAAGCTTAATTTTTGTAAATATTAACATATTTTAAGTGGTTGACATGTATATTGCTAGCCCATATTCGAATTTTATTTGGTTCTATGTTTAAAGTGTTGCCATGGACGAAATTGGGTTGATGAAATTTTATATTATATGAAATGAAGATGAAAAAAAAAAATGAAATAATAGATGAAATTGCACTAAGCCGATTATGACATGAAAAAACATTTGTTATATTTGAAAATGAGAAGTATACGATGTGCTAATGAATTATTAGTGGAATTACCGAATGAAGCATGGGAATATTAAAATAGATTGTTTGAATGGAGTCTATTATTTGCATGTAAGTATGTGTATCTATTGACTAGTTGAATTAAGCATATTGAAATTTGTTTCTCTTCAATTGTTGAATTTAATGTGGATTGGGGTTTAACATCCATGTTAGCTGATGTGTGGATGGCTTATATGTGATAATCGGTGGCATTGGTTTGGATAAACAATTGTGATTTGAGTAGTAGTAATTAAATATGAATATTGGAAATAGGTGATGGAATTGAATAGTTATTTTAATGTATATATATATAGGTGTGGCCGAATGTGATATAAGGTGAAAAAAAAAAAAAAAAGATAGAAGTTGTTTTGAACTATAAGGACTTATTTGTAAACATTGTAAAAGTCAGGGGTAAATTCGTAACTTATTAAATTATGTGTTTAAGGATCATTTTAATGAGAAAAAGTGATGAAGGAGTTGATTTGAACATATTTAGATCAAGATCATAAAGAAAAGAGTTTAGATCGGGGGAAGGCGAAATTGAACGAGTAATCGGGAAGCCTTATTCATCGACTTCCGAGGTAAGTTTTAAGAAATCGGATTAATTTGAATTATCGCTATATTAAATTGTACATGTTTGAGTGACATAACAAATTTTATTGTCAAATTGCCGAATAAGGCATAGGAATTATTATATGTGATAGCCGAATGCGGATTAAAATACATGTATATATCTATAACCATTGAATAATTAAGTTGGCAAAATATACGCACTTGTGATAAGATAAATATATATAATTATAAATATGTACGTTAAAGGGTGGCTTAGATGGATCGTTATTTTAAAAGTATAATTTAATATGATTACGCTTAGTTCGATTGAGATATGATGTTCGAAAAATTCGTACAAGGATCATGAAGTATATAAAAGTTTCGATATATGAATTGGTTGCGAAACAGCTTTATAAATATGATAGTATTCGGGCTTTAAGCCTAGCAGGCTTTGTGCCGGTGTATAATAACAGGCTTGAAGCCTAGCAGGCTCTGTGCCGGTGTATTACATGATACTTTATGCCTAGCTAATTTTTACGGGAGCAACCAACGGTAAGAAAAATCAAACGTGCTAAATGAGTTAAAGTGAACAGGTATGTAACAATTTATTTTTTTTAGAATAAGGTAAGTTAATTATTTGATATGTGATACAAGTTAAAAATGACGTTAATGGTAGTGAATGTGTACATGAAAGCCATGTATGGATTAATGCACAAATATGTGATATTAATGTTTGATTTTTTGAGCTTGAGCTTATATCGTCCTAATGTTACATGAGGAATAAATTGAATTGTAAAATTTATATTAATATTAAAAGATTTATGTGCATTCGATTAGTAGGTATTTCAAATGTGAACCTTTAACGTGTTTATAGGGATTAAGCATATATATATTTGGCGAAATTAAGGTCTATGGGTTATTAAACATATTAATGATCAATGTGTGTTTGGAAATGTTATAATTCAGGCGTGGAAAAATGTTTGGTAGTTAAATTTCATAAGTATGGCTTGTTTGTACCTTAATAAATTATCAATGTCATGGAGGTAATATTTGAATTAAATTAAGCTATGAAGTAAGTGAATGAAACCATATGTTTAAGCATATGATTGGTTATATTCGGTTTAATGTTATAAATATATATATGATATGTAAATGCGAAATTCATATTCATGCCAAAGTTTATATGTGCAATTGTCTATAAGGCAATTGAATGCGAGATTATGACTAAGGAAATGTGAATTGTATAAACGTATTATGATAGTATGTGTTCGGTTAAATGAAATTTCTATTGCTACCGAGTGAAAAGAGATGCTTGTTTGGACAAAACTTATTTCATGTTTTAGTTACATATGAATATTTGAATTTACAAGTATGGTTTGGTTATGTTTTATTAGATTATTATTGTTATTGGGTTATTATTTGCATATGACTTACTAAGCTACGATAGCTTAACCCGTGTGTGTTTAATATTGTTCCATTTGATAGATTTGATCTAGCTACGGGCTCGAGAAAACGTCAGCAGAGTCAACCACACTATCGCCTTCCTTTGGTATTTTGAATTTTGGTTGCGATTAGAAGGCATGTTTAGGCTAGATAAAGTTTTAAAAACATACAATGTTTGACCTTGTATATAACAGCCATGCGAATATGGCTAAATATTTAGTTAAGTATGTTTTTTGGGGTTTTTGTCATAAATATCGGTATATTGGTACTCTTTTAAATCGATGATGTTATAATATCATGTGAATGTTTAAGTACAAGCTAACTTTCGTAAATGATTAAAATGCATGGATAGTACGAATTGCATGTGAGTATATTCGGTTATAAGCTAGAAATCATATTTAGTATAGAAACAGTCTTTAATTACAGCAGTGAAGTAATTTCGAAAAATCACCAAAAATAGGATAAGTTGAATTAGATGGTGAATGAGGTATAGAATTAAACCTTACTGTGTCTATTTTTACATGAAAGAAACAGAGTAGGCAAAAGATTCATAAATTATGAGATAATTAAGTTTTAGTGAGACCTGCTCTGAATGAATTCGTCAGTCACTGTTCTGTTTGGAAAAATTGCCATAAATTGTACAAAAATAATTAAGAAGTATGGTTTATATGTGTATAACCCTTAATGAGTCTATTTTACATTGGTATAAACAAGAACATCATAGGAAATTTGTGCAATCAGATAACTGCAGTTTTATAGGGACAGGTCAGAATTGTCAAGCAGTGTAATAAGGGTAACTTTGAAGAATAAACTGTACTAATTGGCCACATGAAAAATTCTGGAAAAATTATGGTGAATAGTTATATGAGTCTAGTTTCAAGGAAAATTTACGGATCTAAATCTCGAGTTTTTTAACTCGAGTTATGGCCGATTTAGTCAGCGTGACGCAGTTGGACAGCTTTAAAAATTTTACTCCCCGAGTTAATGGTCACGTCTAGTAATGCCACGTACTCGATTCCGGCAAGGGTTTCGGGTAAGGGGTGTTACATTTGATTGGTATCAGAGCTTACGGTTTAGTCGATTCTAGGACTACTGTAGCGCGTGTGAGTCTAGCTATACATGCCTTAAATTATAATGCGATAGTGTGGTGACTCCCAACTCTGATGAAAAAAAAAAAATTTTTTTTTAGTTAAACAGATATGCTTTCCAACCGAGCTAAATTCCGATAGTATAGAATGTGTACGCAAATGTTTGAGTGAAAATATATTGGTGATGAGTTGACACTCATAAAGGTATGACTCAAAGTGTATGGCATTTTTGTTATTGATAAAAGTTATAATTATGAGCGTATGAGTTATGACAATTGAGTTATGATGTTATATGAGAATTTTGATAGTGACTTAGTGATTAGAGTTGGCTTATGAACTATGTGTTAAGAACAAAAGTGATTAAAGCAAATAATTATCGTATATTATTTTCGTAAATTAGCATGTGCTGAAATTTGAAATTATTGTAATTATATGTGAATTAGCCGAATTTAGCTACGTATAAAAATTGATTCGGTTAAGTTATTTGTGTGATATGTGCTATCGAATGTTCGTATAATGAGTTCGAAATACATAAAAGATTCGATATATGAAATGATTCAGGGGAGAAAATTTTAGGTATTACTACTCAGGCTGTGAGCCTAGCAAGCCTTGGGCTGGTGGATGTATCGGGCTTTATGCCTAGCAGGCTTATTGCCGGTGAATGATTATCAGACCTCGGGTCTAGCAGGCTTAATGCCGGTGTGTGATTCAGGCTCATGCCTAGCAGGCTTATTGCCGGTGAATGATTATCAGACCTCGGGTCTAGCAGGCTTAATGCCGGTGTGTGATTCAGGCTCATGACTAGCAGGCTTATTGCCGGTGAATGATTATCAGACCTCGGGTCTAGCAGGCTTAATGCCGGTGTGTGATTCAGGCTCATGCCTAGCAGGCTTATTGCCGGTGAATGATTATTAGACCTCGGGTCTAGCAGGCTTAATGCTGTGTGTGATTCAGGCTCATGCCTAGCAGGTTTTATACCGGTGTCTTATAATACGAGCTTATGCTTACGAAATGATTGAATTATGGTGGCAACTGAACAAGCTTAAGCTTATTCAAGTGAATTTGATTATTTGGCCATAAGGTATATTGACTTAAGTACACATTATGTGATGTCTATTGATTAAGTAAGTTGATAGAGAATGTGTTTGTGTATTCGACATTTTTGGATATGTGGATAATATGATATTGATTTGATGTTGTTTACTTGTAACATCAGAGTATTCAATGGATGTATGAGTATTTATACATAAATAAGTTCGGCCATATGGAGATTTTATGGATATGCAATCGGACATGTGGAATTACTTATATAAATATATGTACTTTCGATTGTATGGAGTTAAGCAGTATATGGTATTTATTAAATTGGTTAATTGTGATAGTATGTGTTATGTACAGTTAGGTGCGAGTTAAATTTGAGGCTTTACTACCCTCACCCCTCTATCAGTAAAATGTTACAATGAAATTTGTAAGATTTTCGGGTTGAATAAGCTCACGAGTGTGGAGTTACAGAGATTCGTGTTTGAAAGATTACTAATGTAGTTAGAAAAGAGAACAAATCAGTAAATGAAGACAGTACTAAAAGAGATAATGTGAAAATTTCGGATGACAGAATCAGACAAGATGAATAATGATTAAATTGTATTAATGATTGAATACAATGGTTATAATTGGGTAGTTACTATGATTCATTTTGGGCATTCTATGTGTACATTTTCCTCAGAAGTATACGTGACTGTTTAATTTCAAAAAAAAAAAAAAAAAAGCAAGTCTTATAGTATGAGAACGTTAGCTAAACATATTAATAGACGAAAGTATTGTCGATCTATTTGGGTTACGTTCGACATTGTTATGTCTTTCTATAAAAATTTATTTCATTATGTAGATATAAAAGTCGACGGTAAAATCTGTCTGAAGTTAATATTCTGTTCTGTTGAATATACGTGAAGATTATACTGCTTCTGTTACTGGGGATTTCAATATTTATAAATGACATTGTTCTTCCCATACATGTTGTGGGATAGCATCGGAATTGATATCATTCTATACGGCTTGTAATTTTCAGATATCTTGTATAGCTCCACATGTTGAAACTTCACTATTTCAGTTTTCTTATGATTCCATATGACTGTTTACAAGAGATCTCTATATGACAGAGATGACTATGTTTATTATGGTTATAACTTCTGGCTTGAAATGTGAGACTACAGTAGTACCATCATCAGAGTTATAGAAGTTATGTCTCTACAATGGTTGCTACTAAAATCATATTTGATTCTTTATTGTGTTCAAATACTTCCTTAACAGTCAGGATAATATTTATTATAAGGTTGCGACATCGTTCCTAGTAAGACCCAATGAGTTCTCTTGGGTTAAGATGATTTTAATAGAATTCAAAGTTTCGATGATTAATTGTTGCTTCGAGGTAAAGTGTCTATACTGAGAAGCTCTGAGATTGTATAACCATTGCTATAGGTGGCTCACAGTGTCAGTTAATTTGATCGTACGAGAGTAACATGATGTACGACATTCTGAGATGATGTACAGCGAAAACCAGATCAGAATTTCAATTGTGGGATTAAGGAGATTTGAAATCTGAAGCCATGTGTGAATTTGAAATGTATTGTGTAGAAGTAAATCCTTAATCTACCTTCTGATAAGATTTTTGAGGACGAAAATCCTTAAGGGGGAGAGTTGTAACAGTCCAAATTTGACCCAAATCGGAACGGTGGTTTCGGGACCATGAATCCGAGTCCGAGAAATATTTTAATATTATAATTTGAGTCAGTTATATGTGAATTAATGGGTGTGAAAGTTTCGTATAAAAATTTAAATGTTTGTGTGCTCAATTAGTTAAAAAGGGCTAAATCGAGTAACGGGTAAAAGGTGGCCTTTTTAATTTGATTTATGGTTAGATTGATGTGGCTTTATTTTAGTGAAGTACTTAAAGGGTAATATAACCATTTTAAGTCATAGTGGACGGCAATGTGGTCCTATAACATGTTTTTAAGTAATATTTTATATGTTAAAGATTATATTATAATTGTTTTATAATTTAATACTAAATTGTAATAAAATTCCACTTGGGAACAACTCGATTTTAGCCTGATCAGAAATGTGATTTCGGGACCACGAGTTCTAGTCGGAAAAAAATAAATTAATATTATTTTTCGTGTTAAATATGTATGATTGAGCATGTGTTAAAATTTCGTGAAATTATTTGACTGTTGGTATGTTTAATTCAAGAAAAAGGACCAAATTACATAAGTGGTAAAAAGTAGCATTCATTAAATTAAAGGGGTTAAATTGAAGTGTTGTTTGAAAGAATGAATTTGCATGTCAATTAACCCAAATCTCATGATGTGGACGGCAAGCATGCTAGGAGAAACAATTTTATATGTATAATGGGTGCATTATTTTAGTTTAAGTATATTATAATAAGTGTTTATTTTAGAAAATAAAAGAAATGTGTTTTAAATTCATTCTCTTTTTCCCCATCATCATCTTCATTTTGATACCACCGAAAATAAAAGGAGAAAGGAAGGATTCAAGCTCTCCACATTTCGGCATTTTGCATGTTCTAATAAGGTTAGTATTAAGCTTAATTTTTGTAAATATTAACATATTTTAAGTGGTTGACATGTATATTTGCTAGCCCATATTCGAATTTTTATTTTGGTTCTATGTTTAAAGTGTTGCCATGGACGAAATTGGGTTGATGAAATTTTATATTATATGAAATGAAGATGAAAAAAAAAAAATGAAATAATAGATGAAATTGCACTAAGCCGATTATGACATGAAAAACATTTGTTATATTTGAAAATGAGAAGTATACGATGTGCTAATGAATTATTAGTGGAATTACCGAATGAAGCATGGGAATATTAAAATAGATTGTTTGAATGGAGTCTATTATTTGCATGTAAGTATGTGTATCTATTGACTAGTTGAATTAAGCATATTGAAATTTGTTTCTCTTCAATTGTTGAATTTAATGTGGATTGGGGTTTAACATCCATGTTAGCTGAATGTGTGGATGGCTTATATGTGATAATCGGTGGCATTGGTTTGGATAAACAATTGTGATTTGAGTAGTAGTAATTAAATATGAATATTGGAAATAGGTGATGGAATTGAATAGTTATTTTAATGTATATATATATAGGTGTGGCCGAATGTGATATAAGGTGAAAAAAAAAAATAAAAAGATAGAAGTTGTTTTGAACTATAAGGACTTATTTGTAAACATTGTAAAAGTCAGGGGTAAATTCGTAACTTATTAAATTATGTGTTTAAGGATCATTTTAATGAGAAAAAGTGATGAAGGAGTTGATTTGAACATATTTAGATCAAGATCATAAAGAAAAGAGTTTAGATCGGGGGAAGGCGAAATTGAACGAGTAATCGGGAAGCCTTATTCATCGACTTCCGAGGTAAGTTTTTAAGAAATCGGATTAATTTGAATTATCGCTATATTAAATTGTACATGTTTGAGTGACATAACAAATTTTATTGTCAAATTGCCGAATAAGGCATAGGAATTATTATATGTGATAGCCGAATGCGGATTAATAAATACATGTATATATCTATAACCATTGAATAATTAAGTTGGCAAAATATACGCACTTGTGATAAGATATAAATATATATAATTATAAATATGTACGTTAAAGGGTGGCTTAGATGGATCGTTATTTTAAAAGTATAATTTAATATGATTACGCTTAGTTCGATTGAGATATGATGTTCGAAAAATTCGTACAAGGATCATGAAGTATATAAAAGTTTCGATATATGAATTGGTTGCGAAACAGCTTTATAAATATGATAGTATTCGGGCTTTAAGCCTAGCAGGCTTTGTGCCGGTGTATAATAACAGGCTTGAAGCCTAGCAGGCTCTGTGCCGGTGTATTACATGATACTTTATGCCTAGCTAATTTTTACGGGAGCAACGGTAAGAAAAATCAAACGTGCTAAATGAGTTAAAGTGAACAGGTATGTAACATCCCGAAAATGGGGCTATTTGAAATTTCATTATTTTCTTATGTATGAACCACTGAAATATTATTTATGGAATAAGAGAGTTTAATTTAAGGCTTTGAGTTGGCTCGGTTTAATGGAAAAAAGTCAGTTTTAACTTTTAAGGTAGGGAGCCTTAGCAGGAGGGTGTTATAAGAATAAATGGGGATGATTTGGACATAAGATGAGCCTAGAATAAGTGGCAAAGTAAGCCCACTTAAGTACTTGGAGTTGACGCCACAATGCACAAGGGAGAGCTTGTGTTCGAGTCACGAAAACTCCCTTTTTGCACTCCAAGGGGACGGCATAAGTAGGAGAATTTTTCTCCCTTTTAAATTCCTTTATTAATTAATGTTATTAAAGGATAATATGAGCTTTTAAAGGATTATATTATATGGATATTAAGGATTTTATTAAAAGGGATATTATTTGTATATTAGGGATATTATTAAATTTAAATGGAGATTTTTGGATTTTAATTATTGTGATAATAAGAGGATATCCAAGGATAATTGGTGGATTATTAAGGGATTATTTGAAGATTAATTCAATTATTTTGAATTAATTGAAATGTGTGGCCAAGAGTACTTGGAGAGGTAGCCGAAATTTTGAACTCCTTGAACAAGGAGGTGTGGACGGCAAGGCTAGGGGGGAGGGTGCCGAATGCCTATAAAAGGGAGCAACCCAGCACCATTCTCTTCTTTTTCCTCAGTTTGCTACTTGCCGAAATTTCCTAAGCCCTCTTCATTCTTCTTTTATTTTTCTTCCAGCCTCCCAAACCCCCTTTAGCCGAAACTTCTCTTCCCTCTCATCCCCATTATTTTCCTTCCTTCAATAGCCGAATACACCCCCCTTGAAGAACCGAATCTCACCCTCCTCCTTGGCAACATTGTTAGCCGAATACTAAAGGAAGTATAAGGCTCTTCGGAAGTTAGTTTTCAATCGGTTTGAAGAAGGTAAGAAAGGCTGAAATTTTCCTCTTTTAATCTTGTATTTTTGTCGACTAAAGTGAAAAGAAAAGCCGAAATTTGGTGTTGGTAACGGCTAACCATTTATCTTCTTTGGAACCAATTCCATTAGGTATCCCGGAATTTGGAAGTGCTTAATCCCAACTCCTATCCTCTAGTAATCGGTTTGGTAAGTAATGGTAAGATTTACATTGGTTAGTTATTTGATATTCATTTAAGCCGAAGCTACTAATGGGAGTTATGGCAATGGCCGATTGTAGGGGAGCAAAATAAATAGTTTGGTGACTGGTACTCAAGAGCATTAGGTAAGGCTTCCGGGTTAAATCTTAACCCCTTTTGGTATTTTGGTTTTGGCCGAATAGGCCTTTAAGCACTAACTTTGACAAATGGCCGAATATAGGGGCAAAGACTTGAGTGTGGCCGACTTCTCTTTTCGGACTTAGACTCCTTGTTGGTGACAGGTGTGTACATACACACCATTTAACTTGTTAAATAATGCTAAGTAATGTGATTGCTAATTTGATGTATGTAGCAATGGCTTGAATACCATAACGGTATACGGGGTAACCAGGTAAGTACCTGTGCATATGATTGCTATTTTATGCTTTTGGGAAGCATGCTGTGATAATACATGATAAATCTATATGTGACTGTTGACTATGTGGGTTGATGAGTGGAGGGGGCAGTGATAATGTGCCGACGGGCACCAGTGCTTTGGTAGCACAACGTGACTATATGTCACCAGAGGTTTGGTACCTCCAGAGGTTTGGTACCTCAATAGCGACTTATCCCTGTGGTTAACACCACCGTGGGTTGGCCCCACTTGAGATATGGGATCGTCTGCCAGTGATTTGGTATCACACGATGGGTTGGCCCCATCACCCGATTTGTGTCTACAGACACCAGTGCTTTGGTAGCACAACGTGACTATATGTCACCAGTGGTTTGGCACCACCAGTGGTTTGGTACCACAACGGGGTAGACAGTGGCGTATGGCTGGCTAGGTTGGGACACATGATGATTTGCATAATTAATTTGTTATTTGATGTGTATGAAAATACTTTAAAATGGGGGAAGGGTTACATACTGAGTCTTGGTGACTCACCTTCTCCTTTATATTTTTTTTCAGGTGACACTTAGATTGCGGATGTGGAGCCGGGATGACTCGAGGTGGCCATGCAGTGGACTTGAACTAATTGAAGTTCAAATTTAGTCATTTTATTTTTATTATTGGTATTAATTTATTTTGGATGTAATAAGGCCTCCCTAAACTTTATTTTTGTTATTTTTCTCATATGTAGGATATTTTGCTTAAAACTATATTATTAAAATTTAAATTAAATTCACATGATTTTCCAATTAAACACGAAAATATTTTAAAATGCCATCGGGCACAGTTGAAATTTGTTTTATAATGGGCTTAAATATTTGTTTTAAAAAAATAAACACTAAGTATGATTTTATCAAGATAATCAAATCCGAGAAGTTTTCAACAAAGCTTAATGGGTTTCAAAAATGGTTTTCGAGAAGATTTCCCCGTAACGATCCAGATTCGACCATAGTGTTTGGGCCGGGTTTGGGTTGTTACAAAATTGGTATCAGAGCCCAGTTCAAAACTCGGCTGTGGGGGCCCAAGGCCCAAAAATGTTTTAAAAGGCCTTATGAAATAATTTTGGATTTTGAACAGCATGGCCCGAGTCTCCGGCACCGATCCGCCCAGGTAAGTACTTCTGAACCTCTTGGTGAATTAAATTTTGTAGAAGGGTAGGAAGTATGGAACGTAGATAGACGTATAGGACTTGAACCCTAGGATTAGATTACTCAAACACATGAACCGAACATAAGACATTAAAGAACTAAACCAATCTATGACTTAGCCAAGTGAGCTAGGGTGTGGTAACCCCTGTACGCATGTCTAGGATTGGATCCGGAAGAGCTTGGTATTTAAGCAGTCCTCGTGACTCACCTCCTCTTCGCAGGTATCCTACCTGGTGCGTAGCTTCGGTTCACCCTAACTCAGAGGGCTCAGTGGTGTGGCAACCTCTGTGCGCATGTCTAGAAAGGTTCAGTGAGAGCTTGGTATTTAAGCGGTCCGCGTGACCCACCTCCTCTTCACTCGAATCCTGCCTGGTGCGTAGCTTTGGTTCACCCTGATCAAGATGGCTCGGTCATGGGCTAAACACCATGATTAAAACCCGAAAAGGGAATTAGCCATGTTTTGAAACAGAACGAAACAACGACCCCAATGTTTTCAAAACTCTTGCAACAACTCTTTTAAATCAGAAAACATCCTATTTACAACGTTTTTCTCGAAAAACTCAAATTTTTGGAAAATTACAAAAATGCCCTTAGGGGTAAAATTACTAAAACGCCCCTGACTCATAAAATATCAGTTCAATGGTTTCGCTCAAAATTTCGACTACTTTACAAATATCCAACAACTTAGTTTTGAAAATCATCAGCAAAATATTTTGGTCTTGGAAAATTACGAAAACGCCCTCAAGTTGCAAAATTATCGAAATGGCCCTGGTTTTAGAAATTTTTACAACCATTACTATTTGAAAAGAAACATTTTCAAAAAGGGACCCTCAAAGTTTTACACCTGACGAAAATATCCCTGATTTATCAAAATGACAAAATTGCCCCTGATTGACAAAATTACCAAAATACCCCTGGTTTCAAAACGATTACGAATTTACAAATTTTTATAAATGTCCTCCAGTTTTGGGAATTTCAGATGACCTACTTTACTAAAGTTTTAAAATTTCGTTATTTACGAAAATACCCTGTAGGGAAAATGACGAAAATACCCCTGGGTTGGAAATGGGCAGAAATGTCCGAAGAGTGAATAGGTATGGAAAGCATTAAGGAATGGATGCATGAATTTTTTGTGTGAACTAGGATAGAAGACTGAAACCTTGTTGGCTCGAAAGAACCCCTAATTAAATTCTGTTCATAAAATGTCTTCGCGAATAAGAAAGTGAAACAAATGCTAATACATAAAATTTTCTTAATCAGATTAAAGCGCCGTAGATAGAATGAGTTCTAGAGGACGTGGACGTCGTGGACGCGGTAGGGGTCGAATGACGGTGTCTGAACCCGTCAGGTCAGGTCAAGGTTCGGAAAACGAGGTACCACCGCCACCACCACCTCCTACTTTCAGGGCTGAGGAGCAGGACCAGACCGGTGGTGAGGCTGTGTCGCAAGCTGTTTTGCGAGTGTTGGAGATGGTGGCCGGGGCTGGTGGGAATTTGGGAGCTCGGAAGTCTGTTCCCGAGCGAATTCGGTCTAATGGGGCCGAGGTATTCCGTGGTGTCTCAGGAGTGGCGCCCAGTGCTGCAGAATATTGGCTGGAATCTACGGAAAGGGTTATGGATGATCTCGACCTGACTGAGGAGGAGAAGCTGAAAGGGGCGGTGTCGCTTCTAAAGGATGAGGCGTACCAGTGGTGGCTGACAGTCCGGGATGGAGCCACAGCTGATGATCTCACGTGGGACTACTTCAAAACTGCCTTCCAGAAGAAGTATGTAGGCACTAGCTATACGGATGCTCAGAGGAAAGCCTTTTTAGGGCTAGTGCAAGGAACTAAGTCAGTAGCGGAATATGAGGCGGAGTTTTTAAGGCTGAGTAGGTATGCCAGAGGAATCGTAGCCACCGAACATGAGCGCTGTGTCCGCTTTGAGGACGGGCTCAGAGATGATCTGAGATTGCTAATTGCCCCGCAGCAGGTTCGTGAGTTCTCATCTCTAGTGGAGAAGGCCAAGGTGGCCGAAGGGATTAAGGAGACTGTGAGACAAAACTATAGCAAGAATAATCAGAAGAGAGGATTTGGGCCAGCTGGGTCAGGTGGTAATGTCCAGAAAAAGGCTAGGCCAAGTGGGCCAAATCAGGCAGCAAGGCCCATGACTACTAATCAAAGGCCAACTCAGTGCAACCGCTGTGGAAAAACCCATTGGGGGAGTTGTTGGACCGGTAACAAAGGTTGTTTTGAGTGTGGGTCTTTGGAGCATCGGGTAAGGGACTGTCCTCAAAAGGTAACTAAGGATCAGCCCGAAGATCAGAATCGCGCTCAGGGCAGAAATGTTGGACCACCACAGAGGGGTCGTGGTAATGGCAGAGGAAACAATGGTTCCAACCGAGGTCGTGGAATTCAGGGCAGAGGTTCGGGTAACACAGAGGCTAGGCAGCCTGGCTTAGTCTATGCAGCGAGGCGTCGCGAGGAGGGAGACGCACCGGACGTCATAACCGGTACGTTTCTAATATTTGGTTTACCTTACGTTGCATTGATTGATGTGGGTTCGACGCACTCGTACATTGCTAGTAGTGTGGTAGGGACTATGGACCTAGACTTTGAAACTACTCTTAGGAAGATGACTGTGCTAAGCCCCCTAGGACACTCTGTAGTGGTAGACAAACTTTATAGAGGTGTACCCCTAGAACTCCAAGGGGTCGTGTTTGTAGCCGATCTGATGGAACTACCTTTCGGAGAGTTCGATTTGATCCTTGGAATGGATTGGCTAGTTAAGTATCAGGCGAATTTGGATTGCGCGGCTAAGCGCATGGTGCTTAAGACGGCGGAGGGTGATGAAGTGGTCATGATAGGTGATAGAAGGAATTACCTATCCAATGTGGTGTCAGCCTTGAAAGCCGAAAGGATGGTCAAGAAAGGTTGCGAGGCATATTTGGTTAGGATCTGTGCGTTGGAAGCTAAGGAGTCAGTAGTTAAGGTTCGAACGGTTGGGGAATTTGCTGACGTATTCCCGGAAGAACTTCCAGGTTTACCTCCAGATCGGGAAGTCGAATTCGGTATAGACTTGCTACCCGGAACGGCACCTGTGTCTATAGCACCATATCGAATGGCACCTAAGGAATTAGTGGAGCTAAAGGCTCAAATTCAGGAGCTCTTGGATAGAGGGTTCATTCGACCAAGCATATCCCCGTGGGGAGCACCTGTGCTGTTTGTCAAGAAGAAGGACGGGTCCATGCGGATGTGCATCGACTATCGTCAGTTGAACAAGTTAACGATCAAGAACAAGTATCCGTTGCCTCGGATTGACGACTTGTTCGATCAACTGAAGGGTGCCTCGGTGTTCTCGAAGATAGACCTTAGGTCGGGTTATCATCAATTAAGGGTGAAGGAAGTGGATGTTCACAAGACGGCGTTCAGAACTCGGTATGGACATTACGAGTTTCTGGTAATGCCATTCGGGTTGACCAACGCGCCGGCGGCATTTATGGACTTGATGAACAGAGTATTTCAGCAGTACCTGGACCAGTTCGTCGTAGTATTCATTGACGACATCCTGGTGTACTCTAAGACGGAGGAAGAGCATGACAAGCATTTACGAATAGTGCTGCAAGTATTGAGGGAGAAGCAGTTATATGCCAAATTCAGTAAGTGCGAATTTTGGCTGAAGGAGGTGGCTTTCTTAGGACATGTGGTATCGGCGGAAGGAATTAGAGTAGACCCTCGTAAGATTGAAGCGGTATTGGATTGCAAACCGCCTAGGTCAGTGGCGGAGATCCGAAGTTTCCTGGGTCTAGCGGGATACTATCGGAGATTCGTGGAAGGATTCTCTCTAATCGCAGCACCGTTGACGAAGCTACTAAGAAAAGGAGTCCCATTTGTATGGACGGAGAAGCAGCAAGAAAGCTTTGATAGGCTAAGGAGAATTTTGACGGAAGCTCCGGTTTTGGTACAACCTGAGGCAGGGAAGTTGTTTACCGTTTATTGTGATGCGTCCCATACTGGTTTGGGATGTGTGCTGATGCAGGAGGGGAAGGTAGTAGCCTATGCATCACGGCAGTTAAGGCCACATGAACTGAACTACCCAACTCACGATTTGGAGTTAGCCGCAGTCGTTTTCGCACTGAAGATATGGAGACACTACCTTTATGGGGAGAAGTCGATAGTCTACACGGATCATAAGAGTTTGAGGTATCTTTTGACTCAGAAGGATCTGAATCTGAGACAACGTCGGTGGATCGAACTCTTGAAGGATTACGATTGTTCAATCGAATACCATCCAGGCAAGGCTAACGTAGTAGCTGACGCGTTGAGCCGGAAGGTTGTGACGGACTTAAGAGCGATGTTTGCCCGGTTGAGTCTATATAACGATGGGGGTCTCTTGGCAGAACTTCAAGTTAAGCCGACATGGATCGAGGAGATTAAGGACAAGCAGTTAGTGGACGAAGGGTTAAATGCTAAGAGAATGCAAGTTCAGGAGGGTGGTTTGGAAGGATATAACCTGTCGAGTGATGGAGTATTATGCTATCAAGGGCGAGCGTGTATGCCAAAGGATGGGGAATTGAGGCAGAGGATTCTCCATGATGCACATAGCAGCCCTTACGCTATGCATCCGGGAGGAAGCAAGATGTATAGGGATCTTAGAGAGCAGTTTTGGTGGCCCGGGTTAAAACGTGAAGTGACAGAGTTTGTTGGTAAGTGTCTGACTTGTCAGCAGGTCAAGGCTGAACATCAGTTGCCGGCAGGGTTGCTTCAGCCCGTGAAGATTCCCCAATGGAAGTGGGAACGGATCACTATGGATTTTGTTAGTGGGCTACCCCTTACGCCCAGTAAGAGAGACGCGGTTTGGGTAATAGTAGACCGGTTAACTAAGTCGGCTCACTTCATACCGGTGAGGATGGATTTTTCTCTTCAGAAGCTAGCTAAGCTGTACGTCTCGGAGATAGTAAGATTGCATGGGGTTCCAACATCAATCATCTCGGACAGGGATCCCAGATTCACATCAAGGTTTTGGAAAGCCTTGCACCAAGCTTTGGGTACGCGGTTGGACTTCAGTACCGCTTTCCATCCACAATCGGACGGACAATCGGAGAGGGTGATACAGATCTTGGAGGATATGTTAAGAGGATGCGTCTTGGATTTTCGTGGTAGTTGGGAGGAGTTTCTACCATTGGCAGAGTTCGCCTACAACAACAGCTACCAGGCAAGTATCCAGATGGCTCCGTATGAGGCACTGTATGGACGGAAGTGTCGTACTCCGACATGTTGGACAGAATTAGGCGAACGACAAATTTTGGGTCCAGAGTTGGTGGCAGAGACGGAGAATAAAGTCAAGGTGATTCGGTCTCGTCTTAAGGAAGCATCGGATAGGCAAAAATCCTATGCTGATTTAAAACGCAAGGAAATGGAGTATGCGGTAGGAGACAAGGTTTTCCTGAAAGTGTCGCCTTGGAAAAAGGTGTTAGATTTGGACGGAAAGGGAAGCTAAGCCCAAGATTCATTGGGCCGTATACGGTGGTTAAGCGTGTTGGACCGGTAGCTTATCAGCTTGAGTTGCCGGCAGAACTGAGTCAAATCCATGATGTCTTTCACGTATCAATGCTGAGACGGTATCGGTCAGACCCATCGCACGTTGTGTCAGTGGCAGAGATCGAGGTGAATCCAGATTTATCTTTTGAGGAGGAACCAGTTCAGATCTTAGACCGAGATGTGAAGGTTCTACGTAGGAAGACAGTGCCCCTGGTAAAGGTGCTGTGGCGGAACCATGATTCGGAGGAAGCTACGTGGGAACCTGAGGATGTAATGAGGCAGCAATACCCCCACCTGTTTGATCAAGGAATTTCGGGACGAAATTTATTTTAAGGGGGGTAGAACTGTAACATCCCGAAAATGGGGCTATTTGAAATTTCATTATTTTCTTATGTATGAACCACTGAAATATTATTTATGGAATAAGAGAGTTTAATTTAAGGCTTTGAGTTGGCTCGGTTTAATGGAAAAAAGTCAGTTTTAACTTTTAAGGTAGGGAGCCTTAGCAGGAGGGTGTTATAAGAATAAATGGGGATGATTTGGACATAAGATGAGCCTAGAATAAGTGGCAAAGTAAGCCCACTTAAGTACTTGGAGTTGACGCCACAATGCACAAGGGAGAGCTTGTGTTCGAGTCACGAAAACTCCCTTTTTGCACTCCAAGGGGACGGCATAAGTAGGAGAATTTTTCTCCCTTTTAAATTCCTTTATTAATTAATGTTATTAAAGGATAATATGAGCTTTTAAAGGATTATATTATATGGATATTAAGGATTTTATTAAAAGGGATATTATTTGTATATTAGGGATATTATTAAATTTAAATGGAGATTTTTGGATTTTAATTATTGTGATAATAAGAGGATATCCAAGGATAATTGGTGGATTATTAAGGGATTATTTGAAGATTAATTCAATTATTTTGAATTAATTGAAATGTGTGGCCAAGAGTACTTGGAGAGGTAGCCGAAATTTTGAACTCCTTGAACAAGGAGGTGTGGACGGCAAGGCTAGGGGGGAGGGTGCCGAATGCCTATAAAAGGGAGCAACCCAGCACCATTCTCTTCTTTTTCCTCAGTTTGCTACTTGCCGAAATTTCCTAAGCCCTCTTCATTCTTCTTTTATTTTTCTTCCAGCCTCCCAAACCCCCTTTAGCCGAAACTTCTCTTCCCTCTCATCCCCATTATTTTCCTTCCTTCAATAGCCGAATACACCCCCCTTGAAGAACCGAATCTCACCCTCCTCCTTGGCAGCATTGTTAGCCGAATACTAAAGGAAGTATAAGGCTCTTCGGAAGTTAGTTTTCAATCGGTTTGAAGAAGGTAAGAAAGGCTGAAATTTTCCTCTTTTAATCTTGTATTTTTGTCGACTAAAGTGAAAAGAAAAGCCGAAATTTGGTGTTGGTAACGGCTAACCATTTATCTTCTTTGGAACCAATTCCATTAGGTATCCCGGAATTTGGAAGTGCTTAATCCCAACTCCTATCCTCTAGTAATCGGTTTGGTAAGTAATGGTAAGATTTACATTGGTTAGTTATTTGATATTCATTTAAGCCGAAGCTACTAATGGGAGTTATGGCAATGGCCGATTGTAGGGGAGCAAAATAAATAGTTTGGTGACTGGTACTCAAGAGCATTAGGTAAGGCTTCCGGGTTAAATCTTAACCCCTTTTGGTATTTTGGTTTTGGCCGAATAGGCCTTTAAGCACTAACTTTGACAAATGGCCGAATATAGGGGCAAAGACTTGAGTGTGGCCGACTTCTCTTTTCGGACTTAGACTCCTTGTTGGTGACAGGTGTGTACATACACACCATTTAACTTGTTAAATAATGCTAAGTAATGTGATTGCTAATTTGATGTATGTAGCAATGGCTTGAATACCATAACGGTATACGGGGTAACCAGGTAAGTACCTGTGCATATGATTGCTATTTTATGCTTTTGGGAAGCATGCTGTGATAATACATATGATAAATCTATATGTGACTGTTGACTATGTGGGTTGATGAGTGGAGGGGGCAGTGATAATGTGCCGACGGGCACCAGTGCTTTGGTAGCACAACGTGACTATATGTCACCAGAGGTTTGGTACCTCCAGAGGTTTGGTACCTCAATAGCGACTTATCCCTGTGGTTAACACCACCGTGGGTTGGCCCCACTTGAGATATGGGATCGTCTGCCAGTGATTTGGTATCACACGATGGGTTGGCCCCATCACCCGATTTGTGTCTACAGACACCAGTGCTTTGGTAGCACAACGTGACTATATGTCACCAGTGGTTTGGCACCACCAGTGGTTTGGTACCACAACGGGGTAGACAGTGGCGTATGGCTGGCTAGGTTGGGACACATGATGATTTGCATAATTAATTTGTTATTTGATGTGTATGAAAATACTTTAAAATGGGGGAAGGGTTACATACTGAGTCTTGGTGACTCACCTTCTCCTTTATATTTTTTTCAGGTGACACTTAGATTGCGGATGTGGAGCCGGGATGACTCGAGGTGGCCATGCAGTGGACTTGAACTAATTGAAGTTCAAATTTAGTCATTTTATTTTTATTATTGGTATTAATTTATTTTGGATGTAATAAGGCCTCCCTAAACTTTATTTTTGTTATTTTTCTCATATGTAGGATATTTTGCTTAAAACTATATTATTAAAATTTAAATTAAATTCACATGATTTTCCAATTAAACACGAAAATATTTTAAAATGCCATCGGGCACAGTTGAAATTTGTTTTATAATGGGCTTAAATATTTGTTTTAAAAAAATAAACACTAAGTATGATTTTATCAAGATAATCAAATCCGAGAAGTTTTCAACAAAGCTTAATGGGTTTCAAAAATGGTTTTCGAGAAGATTTCCCCGTAACGATCCAGATTCGACCATAGTGTTTGGGCCGGGTTTGGGTTGTTACAAGGTATGTAACAATTTATTTTCTTTTTAGAAATAAGGTAAGTTAATTATTTGATATGTGATACAAGTTAAAAATGACGTTAATGGTAGTGAATGTGTACATGAAAAGCCATGTATGGATTAATGCACAAATATGTGATATTAATGTTTGATTTTTTGAGCTTATATTCGTCCTAATGTTACATGAGGAATAAATTGAATTGTAAAATTTATATTAATATTAAAAGATTTATGTGCATTCGATTAGTAGGTATTTCAAATGTGAACCTTTAACGTGTTTATAGGGATTAAGCATATATATATATTTGGCGAAATTAAGGTCTATGGGTTATTAAACATATTAATGATCAATGTGTGTTTGGAAATGTTATAATTCAGGCGTGGAAAAATGTTTGGTAGTTAAATTTCATAAGTATGGCTTGTTTGTACCTTAATAAATTATCAATGTCATGGAGGTAATATTTGAATTAAATTAAGCTATGAAGTAAGTGAATGAAACCATATGTTTAAGCATATGATTGGTTATATTCGGTTTAATGTTATAAATATATATGATATGTAAATGCGAAATTCATATTCATGCCAAAGTTTATATGTGCAATTGTCTATAAGGCAATTGAATGCGAGATTATGACTAAGGAAATGTGAATTGTATAAACGTATTATGATAGTATGTGTTCGGTTAAATGAAATTTCTATTGCTACCAAGTGAAAAGAGATGCTTGTTTGGACAAAACTTATTTCATGTTTAGTTACATATGAATATTTGAATTTACAAGTATGGTTTGGTTATGTTTTATTAGATTATTATTGTTATTGGGTTATTATTTGCATATGACTTACTAAGCTACGATAGCTTAACCCGTGTGTGTTTAATATTGTTCCATTTGATAGATTTGATCTAGCTACGGGCTCGAGAAAACGTCAGCAGAGTCAACCACACTATCGCCTTCCTTTGGTATTTTGAATTTTGGTTGCGATTTAGAAGGCATGTTTAGGCTAGATAAAGTTTTAAAAACATACAATGTTTGACCTTGTATATAACAGCCATGCGAATATGGCTAAATATTTAGTTAAGTATGTTTTTTGGGTTTTTTGTCATAAATGTCGGTAATATTGGTACTCTTTTAAATCGATGATGTTATAATATCATGTGAATGTTTTAAGTACAAGCTAACTTTCGTAAATGATTAAAATGCATGGATAGTACGAATTGCATGTGAGTATATTCGGTTATAAGCTAGAAATCATATTTAGTATAGAAACAGTCTTTAATTACAGCAGTGAAGTAATTTCGAAAAATCACCAAAAATAGGATAAGTTGAATTAGATGGTGAATGAGGTATAGAATTAAACCTTACTGTGTCTATTTTTACATGAAAGAAACAGAGTAGGCAAAAGATTCATACATTATGAGATAATTTAGTTTTAGTGAGACCTGCTCTGAATGAATTCGTCAGTCACTGTTCTGTTTTGGAAAAATTGCCATAAATTGTACAAAAATAATTAAGAAGTATGGTTTATATGTGTATAACCCTTAATGAGTCTATTTTTCATTGGTATAAACAAGAACATCATAGGAAATTTTTGCAATCATATAACTGCAGTTTTATAGGGACAGGTCGGAATTGTCAAACAGTGTAATAAGGGTAACTTTGAAGAATAAACTGTACTAATTGGCCACATGAAAAATTCTGAAAAAATTATGGTGAATAGTTATATGAGTCTAGTTTCAAGGAAAATTTACGGATCTAAATCTAGAGTTTTGTAACTCGAGTTATGGCCGATTTAGTCAGCGTGACGCAGTTGGACAGCTTTAAAAATTTTACTCCCCGAGTTAATGGTCACGTCTAGTAATGCCACGTACTCGATTCCGGCAAGGGTTTCGGGTAAGGGGTGTTACAACATGACCCAAGAAAGTCACTTCTCTAAGCCAGAACTCGCACTTAATAAACTTAGCATAGAGTTGCTTTTCCCTCAGAATCTGCAGCACCACCCTCAAATGCGCATCATGCTCTTCCTCTGTCCTTGAGTACACTAAGATGTCGTCTATGAAAACCACGACGAACTGATCTAGATACTGCTGAAACACCCTGTTCATCATATCCATAAACGCTGCTAGTGCGTTAGTCAACCCGAACGGCATTACCAGAAATTCGTAGTGCCCATATCGAGTCCGAAACGCTGTTTTATGGATATCAGCCTCCTTAACCTTCAACTGGTGATACCCAGACCTCAAGTCGATCTTCGAAAATACCGCAGCACCCTTCAGCTGATCAAACAAGTCATCTATCCGTGGCAACGGATACTTGTTTTTAATCGTCAGCTTGTTCAACTGGCGGTAGTCTATACACATCCGCATCGTACCATCCTTCTTCTTAACAAAGAGTACCGGCGCACCCCACGGCGAAACACTTGGCCTGATAAAACCTCGATCCAATAACTCCTGGATCTGAGCCTTAAGCTCCACCAATTCCTTTGGTGCCATCCTATACGGAGCAATAGACACTGGCGCAGTTCCGGGTAACAGATCTATCCCGAACTCTACCTCTCGATCTGGCGGCAAACCCGGAAGCTCCTCAGGAAACACATCAGCAAATTCCTTAACAGTACGAACCTTCTCTACAGCAGACTCTTTAGCCTCCAAGGCATACACATGAACCACATACGCTTCACAGCCCTTCCTGACCATCTTCTCCGCTTTCAAAGCAGATACCACATTAGATAAGTAATCTCTCCTATTACCTATCATAGCCACCTCATCACCCTCAACCGTCTTAAGAACCATGCGCTTGGCCGCGCAATCCAACCTCGCCTGGTACTTGACCAACCAATCCATCCCAAGAATCAGATCGAACTCCCCAAACGGCAGTTCCATCAGATCAGCAGCAAACACTACCCCTTGGAGTTCTAGGGGTACGTTTCTAAACAGTCTATCTACTACTACAGAGTGACCTAGAGGGCTAATCACAGTCATCTGCCTAGAAGATATCTCAGAGTCTAAATCCATGGTCTCTACTATACTACTGGCAACATAAGAGTGCGTTGAACCCACATCAATCAAAGCAGTATAAGGAGAACCAAAAATCAAATACGTACCGGTTATGACGTCCGGTGCGTCGCCCTCCTCTCGGCGCCTCGCCGCATACACTATTCCAGGCTGTCTAGCATCAGAACTACCCGCACCTCTGCCCGGTGCTCCACGGCCCCGACCAGAACCATTACCATTTCTGCCATTACCACGGCCCCTCTGCGGTGGCGGTCCATTACCTCTGAACTGATTACGGCCCTGACTCTCAGACTGAATCCTGGCCAACTTACGCGGACAGTCCCTCACACGGTGCTCCAGAGAACCACACTCGAAGCAACCTTTTCCTCCAGTCCAGCAACCACCCCAATGAGATTTTCCACACTGATTACACTGCGGCGGTCCCTGCCTAGCAGCAACAAACCTAGCAGGCTGATTCGGCCCACTCGGTCTAGCCCTCTTCTGCGGATTACCCGACGATCCAGAAGACCCAAAGCTCCTCTTATGTCTATTTCTGTCCATACCCTGCCTCACTGATTCCTTAACACCCTCAGCTACCTTAGCCTTCTCAACTAAGACAGCAAACTCGCGCTCCTGCTGAGGAGCAATCAGCAGCCTCAACTCGTCTCGCAGACCATCCTCGAAACGAACACACCTCTCATGCTCGGTGGCCACAATGCCCCTGGCATACCTACTCAACTTCAGGAACTCAGCCTCGTACTCAGAAACAGATTTACTCCCCTGAACAAGCCTCAGAAATGCCTTTCACTGGGAGTCAATATAACTAGCTCCGATGTACTTCTTTTGATATGCAGCCCTGAAATAATCCCATGTCAGATCCTCTGCGGCCACACTATCCCGAACTGTGAGCCACCACTGGTATGACTCATCCCGGAGAAGCGATACGATGCCCTTCAGCTTCTCTTCAGCGGTCAAGTCCAGATCGTCCATGATCCGCTCAGTTGCCTCCAGCCAATATTCAGCAGTGCTGGGAGCAACACCCGAAACACCTCGGAAGAATTCGGCCCCGTTTGCCCGGAGTCGCTCAGGAACAGATTTCCTAACTCCTGCACCACCACCTACACTAGCTACCCTTTCTAACACTCACAGCATCGCCTGAGACACTGCGTCGTCTCCAGTCTGATCTTGGAACTCACCACCTCCAGCTGGTGGCGGAACCGGTATCTCATTTTCTGAACCCTGACCAGATCCTACGGGCTCAGAAACTGTCATTCTACCCCTACCTCTACCACGAGTATTACGACCACGTCCACCTTGAGTGCTCATGTCTAATCTTTCTACGTATCTGATTAAAGAATTTTATGAATCAGTATTTATTCCACTGGTTTAAAAGCAAGTCTTATGAATATTAAAGAGGATTTGTTCTCGCAAGTTCACAGAATCCTATCAGTTTCAATCTCTAAAGTAGTATACTATCGCTATTCATCAAATCATATCACATCCAACCAAATCACAAGTAATAGTACGGGGTACTTACCTGGGCGAACTGGTGCCGGAGACTCGGTGCCATGTCTTACAAACCATACTTTCAAAACACTTAAACAGACTTTTGAAAACATTTTGGGCCTCGGGCCCACAGCCGAGCCTTTGAACTTGGCTCTGATACCATAATTGTAACACCCCTAACCCGGACAAGACACCACGTCCGAATCTGGTATGTTACGGGGAAAACGTTTTTGAGAGATCAGATTTTTCGTTTAAAAGCGGGGTGAAAACATAGTGTACTTGAAGAAATTTTGAGTAGGCTTGTTTGAAATCAAATGGTGTATTTGAAACCCGGATATTTGAAAACTTGTCCAAAGTATGTAGTTAAAAACGAGTTGATTTCATTTAATAATTCCAGTAATTTCTTAGTATTACTTAAAACATTTTTGAACTTAATAGGAAATTGAGTTTGATTTGAAAATCATTTGAGTTTACTTTATATCAAAACATAGTGTGATACCCGATGGTATAGTTTAAAACACATTGCTTTATAATTTCGAAATCATTGTCTTTCCAAATTTTAGTAAGATTCATACCAAATTATTTTGTTAAGGCATATGAAAATCTAATTAAAACATAAATAACATAAAACATAAACCAAAGGCCTTTTACAAATCCGAATTAAAACCCAAATAAAGTAGATAAGCTAAAGTACCCAAATTGATTAGTCTGAGCAAAACTTTTATTAAAGCATGGCATGTGCACCCCGAGTCCATCCCGGCTCCATGTCCGCGTCTACAAGTCACCTGAAATGTCAAAGGAGAGGGTGAGTCGTATGACTCAGTGTATAAATCCCACTCCCGATAAAACATCATGCTAACACACATCATACATAGCAACATGATTAATGTAACCCGATCCTAACCATCCGTATCTCCTTTTCTACCCCGTGTGGTACCAAACCACTGGTGGTGCCAAACCACTGGTGTCCCAAAGTCACGATATCCATAAGTGTGGTGCCAAACCACTGGTGACGTATAGTCACATTGTGTTACCAAAACACTGGTGACCGAAGTCACAAATCCAATGATGGGGCCAACCCATCGTGTGATACCAAATCACTAGCAGACAATCCCATATCTCAAGTGGGGCCAACCCACGGTGGTGTCAAACCACAGGGACGAGTCGCAATGAGGTGCCAAACCTCTGGTGTCCCAAAGACACAATGTGGTACCAAACCACTGGTGACCGTAGTCACGATAATCGAGTGATGGGGCCAACCCATCGTGTGATACCAAATCACTGGCGTCAATCCCGTATAATCAACTGTGGGGCCAACCCACCGTGGTACTAAGCCACTGGGACGAGACGCTGAGGTGCCAAACCTCTGGTGACCCAAAGTCACAAAATATCACTGTGGTACCAAACCACTGGAGGTGCCAAACCTTTGGTGTCCCAAAGACACAGTGCCCCAAAGACACGGATATCATATCTCCCTCCACTCATATCACCCATCATCATGCCATACTCATGTGGTTATGCATCTCATACAAGTCATGCATATCATGCCAACATATCAAGCATTACATCTCATATCATACATAACATAAATCATGATATCAGGTACCATTATTAGTACTTATAATAGAACAGACTTACCCGAATCGTACACATACCCCATTTGGGTATCCAATTATCCATCATACTGTTTCAATCTTATTAAGCAATCAGGTTTATTAACATATGTTACTAAGTAAAGGGTGTGTTAGGTACACACCTAGTAGAAAAATGAGTCTAAAGATCCCACGAATCGATCTAAGTCCCTTGATTGACTTGCTCCTAAAAATTGCCAAACATAGGGGTTAGGCATCTACCACATTCGGCCAACAACAATTAACCCAAGGGGTTTAATATCGAACCCTTACCTTACTCTTGTGAATGGTTCGGTTTCCAACCAAACCTCGAACCAACAGTGGTTCTCCTAAGACAATCGGCCACCACCTTGAAAAGAATAACAGTTAATCCTTTACCATACATGACTTAATCGAAACCCGAAGATTAAACTAACAACAACCAGTCACTTACCCCTTACTTACCAACAAAGATTCGGCCAACACCACACCAGGAGAAAGAGGGAGATTCGGCTAAGATGCAACCCAAGAGCCAAGAAGATTCGACTTTATCCAAAAAGGAAAACGCAAGAGAATGAAAAGAAGGGTTGATATCGGGCCACCAAATGAAGGAAGATTCGGCTCAAGTGCTTCAAGAAATGGAAGAAAATAGATGGAAAATTTGGCTAAGAGGGCAATATGAATTCGGCACTAGTGTATTAAAAAGGAAGAAATAAAAAATATGATAAGAAAAGGTATTATTTTCGGCTATCAATACTTTTATGAATGAAAGAAACATAAAATGCAAGAAGAGAGATTGGGGTTTCGGTTTTCACACTTGAAAAGAAAAAAAAGAAGAAATGGGAAGAGAAAATACCATTCGGTTTTGGAAAGAACAAGAAATGGAGATTCAGGCTTTGGAGAGAACTTTCGGCTAATAAAGTTTCAAAAGAGAAAAAGAATGCAAGTGGGATGCTAGGTTCGGCCAAAAGCAAAAGTGAAAGAAAACGAACCAAGGGTGTGTCTTCAAGGTGACATTCGGCTAACAAGAGAAAATTAGGAGAACATAAACAAAAAAGAAATTCGGCAAGATGAGAGCTTGACTTTCGGTTTCAAAAGGGAGAAAATGCAAAGGAAACACTCTTGAAAACTCGGCTATAGTTGACAAAATGAGAGCTTTCTTTGCTTACCAAAGCTTGACCGAAAATGTACCAAAATGCAAGGGTACATTCGGCCTCCCCCTAACCCACACTATGCCGTCCACTCCCCCAACACACACCCCAACAAATTCGGCCATAATCCCCCCATGCACTCACATCCACACATTTCAAATGAGTGGACCAAGTCTTTCTCCTAAAGTTCCTCTCCACCTTACATTTGAAAGTGAAGACCAAGTCCAAGTAGAATTTGATTTGCCTTCTACCTCTCCTCCATGCCGTCCCAAAATGAAGCCAAAATGGGGACTCTGCAGCTCGAACACTGGACCTCCACCACATGTAGATGACGCCACACCAAGCTCCCCCTTGTAACGCATGCTTTGCCACTAAGCTAGCTCCTTTTTTGTGCAATGAAACCACAATTAAAACTCTTATACCCCAGCTCCAACAGCTCCCCTGACTTAACACCCAAAAACCAAAATTTTCCCATTCACTCAGGCATACTCCTAGCCTACCATTAAGCCCCTAAAACACCGAAATAGCAACACAGCACATTAAATACATGCAATATCATGCAACAACAAAATAGCCCCTAACCCGGGATATTACAGCTTAAATACCAAGCTCTTACTGAATACCAATCCTCAACATGCGTACAGTGGTTGCCACACCTTAACTCGGTGACTTACTTCACAGGTTTGTTTAGTAGCCTTAAGTCTTATGCATGTGTTTGAGTAGACTAGTCCTAGGGTTCAACAGATCCTAGTTCACTAATCTACGTTCCCATAAAAGCCCATAATAAATCATACAAACAAAACACTTCAAGAGCTAGAAGTACTTACCTGGTGGACTTCGGGTCGGAGACACAGGTGCCATGCCAGGATAACCTGAAAAATTTTATGAAAGCCCAAATCTTTGAAAAGCCCATAAAAAAAATGTTTTTGGGCCCAAAACCCTCAAAGCCTAGTTTTGAACCGGGCTCTGATACCAAACTGTAACATCCCCAAACCCGGCCCATTCACTACGACCGAATCTGGTTATGTCACTGGGAAAAAGACGATTGAAAATCTTTGCCTTTAGAATAAAACTTGATAGTTTGTTGAATTTTGAAAAACATATCCATTAAGACTTATGAGTAAACTTGGTTATTGAAAACTTATTCATTTTTAAAACATTAGTATATAAACTAATTTGAATAAATAGGTTGCAAACCATAAATCATTTTCACATAGCAACTTAATTTAAATAAACCATAGTCTAAGTAATATCAAAATAATAAAATGGCCTTTATTACAACCCAACAATTCAAATAAAGTACTTATCAAAATCAAGCATGAAATAATTAAACTTGATCTTCGGCATGGGCCACCTTGTCCTCTCCGATCCCGGTCCAGCTTTATGCACTACCTGAAAAAGTTAAAGGAAAAAGGTGAGTCACCAAGACTCAGTGTGCAACCCTTTTTCCCGGATTAGCAAAATATCATATACAAATATAATCATGCTCATCATGCATCCAATCAATATGCACCCAACCTAGCCATCCACAACACCTTTCTCTACCCCGTGTGGTACCAAACCACTGGTGGTGCCAAACCACTGGTGACATATAGTCACAATGTGTTACCAAAACACTGGTGTCCCAAAGACACGATATCCGTCAATGTGGTGCCAAACCACAGGTGTCCCAAAGACACGTTTGTGATACCAAATCACTGGTGACCGAAGTCACAAATCCGATGATGGGGCCAACCCATCGTGTGATACCAAATCACTAGCAGACGATCCCATATCTCTCAAGTGGGGCCAACCCACGGTGGTGTCAAACCACAGGGACGAGTCGCAATGAGGTGCCAAACCTCTGGTGTCCCAAAGACACAATTGTGGTACCAAACCACTGGTGACCGTAGTCACAATAATTGAGTGATGGGGCCAACCCATCGTGTGATACCAAATCACTGGCGTCAATCCCTCAATACCGCCTTGTGGGGCCAACCCACTGTGGTGCGAAACCACGGGGACGAGACGCTGAGGTGTCAAACCTCTGGAGGTGCCAAACCTCTGGTGACCCAAAGTCACAAAGTTGTGTTACCAAAACACTGGTGCTCGTTAGCACAAAATATCACTGCCCCCTCCACTCGTACAACCCACACAATAAATGACATGCATTTTAGCACACAATATACCATTATGAATGTTTAGTAACGTACATAGGTTTTATCATCAACCAATCAATATATTACATGCCAGACACATCATGCTTACCAAAAGCATCATAATGAAATTCATAACAGGGACTTACCTGACCCTTTGCCACATACCTTAATGGTATCTCATCCACCTTACCATCGATGCACATAGCACACAGCTCATATGCATATATATTTATAACAACAAAGAAGTGTGTATATGTACACAATATCACAAACACATATATTACTAGGAGAGTGTGAAAGTACACACCTGCAAGCCTTAACCAAAGAATCGATCTAAGACCCCCGATCCTCTTGCTCCTAAAACAATCGACCAACCAAGCATTAGCACTCATACCATTCGGCTATAACCATCTTAAACCAAAGGGGTTATCGATTAACCTTTACCTCACGATTGATTTGGTTTCTTACCAAATCCTTAACCAACCAATGGTTCCTCTGACAATCGGCCTTCCCTTAAAACATAAACAACATAATCATCCTAATCAACCTCTAAGGGTATAATCATAATTTTACCTACTAAGGGTATTTTCGTAAATTCATACCTGCAATGGCCTTTCTGAAGGCCTAATGTCGCCACTAGCCACTCAGCTACCATTTTCAATTGTACCGGACGATTGGGCCTAAAACCCGATTTCGGCCCATCCGGGCCCACACGCTCGTGTGGCCCACCTAGCACGAATCTAGCCATGTATATAACTTCCACCTAGTCTAGTTCAACATATACTAACCAATCATGCAATTTACTCATATGGGCCCACGAGCCCATTGGGCCCACTTCGGCCCATCGAGGCCCAAGCAGCCCCAACCCACGAGAATACTACTGATGGCCTCAACTATCGCGTCGAAGCCCCACACATGCGCTCGCACGCTCGTGTGGCTACTAATGCCGTGTAACCGGCATTTCGGCATTTTGCCGCTCTACAACTAGAGTAGAGAGAGTTACACACCTGATAGGACTCTGGGGCTAATCCGCGCTCCGATCACTTTTGTGCCCAAACGCCCTCCAAGATGTGTTTACTCTCCTCCTAGGATGCTCCTTATATAGCTAGCTCTTCACCTTCATTCTTTGTGTCTTTCCGATGTGGGATCCCTTCGTCAGTAGAGTTTAAATTCAACTGAAACTCTTGCCGTCCAATCCGTAAAATAAATACTCCATTGCTTGTCATGAGATTCGAACCTAGGCTCCCTTGCAACATAATCCATGCTGCTAACCACTTGGCCACAAGCTCCTCTTGTGTCTTAAACCATGCGCAACTAAATATAAACTATGGGCCAAATTCTAAGGTCCAAGCAAAAAGAAACCAAAATGCAAAAGCCAAGACTTGAACCTTGGACCTCCTTCCTTCCCTTGTGGCGTCACCCCCTTGTCTCTTATGTGGCGTCACTTTGCCATTACACCACACACTCCACTTGTGTTATTTTCCTCCATATTTTATTCTTAAGGCCTATCTGCCAACTTCCAGGGTTTTTTCACCTAAAATCAAAATTTCCCCAAAGGCAATATTTGATCCCGGGACTTCATAGAAGCCCTCTAACCTTCCAAAATCACTTATCCAATGGGTCTAACTAGCATTTAAGCCGATCTCTTGTTCTCCAAAAATTTAAACGCTACTACGCCTAAGGCCCATTGGGCTCAATTCTCCTAGGCCCAATTTCGGGATGTTACACCCGTCCTCAAAGCGGACGCAACGCTCATGTTCAGCAGCCACGATGCCTCTAGCATATCTACTCAGCCTTAAAAATTCCGCCTCATACTCCGACACTGACTTAGTTCCTTGCACTAACCCCAGAAAAGCTTTCCTCTGAGCATCAGTATAGCTGGTGCCCACATACTTCTTCTGAAAAGCAACTCTAAAATAATCCCACGTAAGATCATCCGTCGTGGCACCATCTCGGACAGTGAGCCACCACTGATATGCTTCATCCTTCAGAAGCGACACGGCTCCTTTCAGCTTCTCCTCATTAGACAGGTCGAGATCATCCATGATCCTTTCTGTTGATTCTAGCCAGTATTCTGCTGCACTGGGTGCTACTCCCGACACACCCTGGAACACTTCCGCTCCGTTGGACCGAATTCGTTCGGGAACAGATTTTCGAGCTCCTAGATTTCCACTAGCCCCAGACACCAACTCGAGAACTCGCAACACAGCTTGCGACACTGCCTCACCCCCTATCTGATCCTGCTCCTCAGCTCCAAAAGTTGGGGGTGGTGGTGGCGGTGGTACCTCATTCTCAGAACCTTGGCCTGACCTAACAGGTTCAGATACGGTCATTCTTCCCCTACCATGTCCACGTCGGCCACGTCCTCTAGAACTCCTTCTATCTAACGCGCTTCTTGTAACATCCCCAAACCCGGCCCATTCACTACGACCGAATCTGGTTATGTCACTGGGAAAAGACGGTTGAAAATCTTCTTAATTTAAAATAAAACATCGTAGTTTGCTGAATTTTGGAAAACATATCTTTGGAATAAAACTTTGCCATTAAACTCATTCATTTTTAAAACTTTAGTTTATAATATCCATTTGAATAAATAGGTTGCAACCCATAAATCATTTTCACGTAGCAATTTAATTTAAATAAACCATAGTCAAAGTAATACCCAAAATAATAAAATGGCCTTTTATTACAACCGAATACTTAAAATGAAATACTTGTAACCAAAACTTAAGCATGACATAATTAATCATCATCTTCGGCATGGGCCACCTTGTCCTCTCCGGTCCCGGTCCAGCTTTAGGCACTACCTGAAATGGTTAAGGAAAAAGGTGAGTCACCAAGACTCAGTGTGCTACCCTTTTTTCCCGGATTAGCAAAATATCACATACAAACATAATCATGCTCATCATGCATCCCATCAATATTATGCACCCAATCTTAACCATCCATACACCTTTTCTACCCCGTGTGGTACCAAACCACTGGTGGTGCCAAACCACTGGTGACATATAGTCACAATGTGTTACCAAAACACTGGTGTCCCAAAGACACAAAGTTGTGTTACCAAAACACTGGTGACCGAAGTCACAAATCAATTGATGGGGCCAACCCATCGTGTGATACCAAATCACTGGCAGACGATCCCGTGTCTCAAAAGTGGGGCCAACCCACGGTGGTGTTAACCACAGGGATAAGTCGCTATGAGGTGCCAAACCTCTGGAGGTACCAAACCTCTGGTGACCGTAGTCACAGTGTGTTACCAAAACACTGGTGCTCGTCAGCACAAAATATCACTGCCCCCTCCACTCGTACAACCCACATAGATAATGATATGCATTTTAACAGACTTATACCCACATGCTTGATTAGTAACATACATATTATTTATCAGCCATCCAATATGATAGCACACGTAACAGATACATTATGCTTACCAAAAGCATCATAACAGGGACTTACCTGACCCTTTTTCTCATACCATACTGGTATCACATCCACCTTACCATGGATCCACATAACACACAACTCATATACATATATTTATAACAACAAGAAGTGTGTATATAAACACAATTATCATAAACACACATACATATTACTAGAAGAGTGTGAAAGTACACACAATATAAAATAGCGCATATACTGCTAATAGAGTGTGTGCATGTACACACCTGCAAGCCTTAACCGGAGAACCAACTAAGACCCTTGATCCTCTTGCTCCTAAAACAATCGGCCAACCAAGAGTTAATCACTTAAGCCATTCGGCTAAGACCAAATAAACCAAGGGTTAACATCCGAACACTTACCTTGCTATTGGTTTGGTTTCCTACCAAACCCCAAACCAAACGGTGGTTCTTCTACCAATCGGCCTTCCCTAAAACATAAACCATTAGCCTCATAACCTTAGGCTTAACAAAAACTAAAGAATGGACCATCAACCAATCTTCTTACCATTACTTACCCAAAGATCGACCAAAGAACCGAGGCTACGCTTGACTGCTTTGAATCCTGGATGTCCTATGCCAAAACAATTCCACACAATGATCAATACACCACTAACAAACACCACACCAACACTTACCCCTTGTAGATGTAGACAGAGAACAGAGACCTTACCAAACAGCATTCGGCCCTATCTAAACACCTTCTCCAAGGCTTAACCCAAACGCCAAAAGCAGACCACACCACACTTAACCATCGGCCAAGATGAACACCAAAAGGAGAAGCTAATTTCGGCAACCCAAGAGTAGAGATTTAAGGTAAGTAAAATGAAATATAGTTCAAGGGGAGATTAGAAATGAAAAGAGAACAACATTCGGTTTAAACAATAAAGAAAGAAAAATAAGGAGAGAGGGAAGGAAGAGGGTTAATATTCGGCCAACAATATCATAAGAACAAATGTAACTTTCTTGAAGTGAAGGTTACTAGGGGTTTTCGGTTTAGGCTACAAAGAATGAAAGAAAAGGGTTTTCTTTGACTCACATACGGCACAAGGCTAGGGGAAACTCAAAGGAATTCGGCCCCCAAAAAGGAATGGAGAAACACATTCGGCTAAGGGAACAAATGGGGAAAAACCAAAAGAAATTCATGTAAAAGAGCTACCCAATAAAAAGCCAATTCGGCACATGCTACCCCCCTTGAGGACTCCCACTTTCGGCTGCTACTTTAATAGCTCCAGGCCACTAATTCAAATTGATTTGAATTAGTCAACCAATTTATCCATATCATAATCAAATGAATTAAACCACCAGCAACCATTATCCCCATCTACTAATTTTAAACTAATAAAATAATCCCATGCTTATCAAAAATAAATAAATAAAACAAACTACCCACCAGCCGAATTTTAAAAACTAAACACTAATCTCATCTTATCCTTTTGAAGCTCCCCCATGTGTCGTCCCACCTTCCATTTGCTGCCCAAAAAAAATGAAAACATTAAAACTCCAAAAGCCACTCTCCAGGTTCGAACCTGGGACCAAACCGCTGCAAGCCTTACCCCCAACGCCCAGGCCACTCGGCCACCTTGATTTTTATGACAAAAACCCCCATCATTTAATCTTAACCCTTCTTACTCCAGCCCCATAGCCGCACATAAAATGAAACGCCAAAAATGCTGCTTCCGTCGCTCGAACCAGCGCCCACACGCACCTCCAGCGCCTAAGCGCCGCACAGGCACCACCTGGACCAGCTGCTTCTTGTGCCAAATATACGCGCCCAGCTCTTTTAAGGCTTCCATCCTTGTAACGCTTAACCACAAAAATTAAAACCAGTTTGCTGCCGCTTAGACTCGAACCTAAGACCCCCAAGGCGCTACCTCCAGCCCCTAAAGCAGCGCATGAAGCCACTTAGCCAAAGTCTCTCTTGTGCCATAAATTGCCAAAAATTAATCTTAAGGCCTCCCTTGGCCCAATTCCTTTTTCACACCAAAAATCCAAATTTTTTCCCAAAGTCTCCCCTTTCATTAAACGTTCTCTAAACCCCAAAACGCATCCAAGCACACCCAAGAACCTTCCAACACCTACATTCTACTCAAACCGCATAGCCCCTAAACCAGGGTGTTACACTTCTAAACTGATTAAGAAAAATTTTATGGGTTAATAATTTGTTCCACTTGATTATCCGCGAAGAATTTTATGAAAAGTTCAATAGGGATTCTTTCGATCAAACAATGTTTTAAGTCTTCTACCCTAGTTCACACAAAAGGGCACATCCATTCCCTAATACTTTCCATACCTATACACTCTTCGGACCTTTCTGTCCGATTTCTACCCCAGGGGTATTTTCGTCATTTTCCTACAGGGGTACTTTTGTAATTAAAAATAGAGAGATTTTGAACTTTAATAAAGCAGGTCACTTTGAAATTCCCAAAACTGGAGAGTATTTCTGAAAATTTGTAAAATTTAAAGTTATGGCATCGTTTTGAAACCAGGGGTATTTTGGTAGTTTTGTCATTCAAGGGCAATTTCAAAATTTTAATAAGTCAGGGATATTTTTAACAGTTGTAAAACTCCGAGGGTTCCTTTTTGAAAATGTTCCTTTTCAAATAGTGATGTTTGTAAAGATTTCCAAAACTAGGGTCATTTCGGTAATTTTGCAACTTGAGGGCGTTTTCGTAATTTTTCCAAAACCAAAATATTTTGCTGATGATTTTCAAAGCTAAGTTGTTGAATATTTGTAGAATAGTTGAAATTTGAGCAAAACCATTGAACTGATATTTTATGAACTAAGGGCATTTTGGTAATTTTACCCCTAAGGGCATTTTTGTAATTTTCCACAAATCAAATTTTTCGGGGAAAACATTGTAAAAATGGTTGTTCTTATACTTGGAAGAGTGATTTTAAGAGTTTTGAAAACCAAATTTTTGTTGTTTTCTTCCTTTTTCGAAACGTGGCTAGTTCCCTTTCGGGTTTTAGTCATTATGTTCAGCCTATGACCGAGTCCTCTTGGTTAGGGTGAACCAAAGCTACGCACCAGGTAGGATACCTGCGAAGAGGAGGTGAGTCACGAGGACTGCTTAAATACCAGGATCTTCCGGATCCACTCCTAGACATGCGTACAGGGGTTACCACACCCTAGCTCAGTGACCAAGTCATAGGTTGGTTTAGTTCCTTAAGTCTTATGCTTCATTTGTGTGTTTGAGTAGCCTATTCCTAGGGTTCAAGTTCCTATAAGTCTATCTACGTTCCATGCTTCCTACCCTTCTACAGAATATAATTCACCAAGAGGTTTAGATGTACTTACCTGGGCGGATCGGTGCCGAAGACTCGGGCCATGCTGCTTAAAACCCAAAAACAATTCAAAAGGCCTACTAAAACATTTTTGGGCCTTGGGCCCCCACAGCCGAGCTTTGAACTAGGCTCTGATACCAATTTTGTAACAACCCCAAACCCGGCCCAAACATTATGACCGAATTTGGTTTGTTACGGAGAAAAACTTTTTGAAAACCATATTAAAACCAATTTAAGTTTTGTTGAAAACTTCTCGTTTTTGGTTATCTTGTCGAAACCATACTTAGGTTTAATTTGGAAATTTAATTGAGTCAAGTTATTATACAAATTTCAAATGTGACCGATGGCACGATAAAACATTTTCGTGTTAATTTGAGAAAACATGTGATTTTAATTTAATAATATAATTTAAAACAAAATACCCAACATATGAGAAATAACAAAAGTAAAGTATATGGAGGCCTTATTACATCCAAAATAAAAATAAACCAAAAATAAAATAAAATAGCTAAGTTTAAAGTTCAATTAATTCAAGTCCACTGCATGGCCACCTCGAGTCCATCCGGCTCCATATCCGCGGTCTATGTATCACCTGAAAAATAAAGGAGAAGGTGAGTCACCAAGACTCAGTATGTAACCCTTCCCCCGGTTTAAAATAATTTCATACACAAGTTATAACAATTAACATGCATGAGATAGTGTACCCAACCTAGCCAACCAAACGCCTCAGTCTACCCCGTTGTGGTACCAAACCACTGGTGGTGCCAAACCACTGGTGACTTTAAGTCACAGATGTGATGCCAAATCACTGGAGGTGCCAAACCTCTGGTGCCTGAAGACACAAATCGTTTGATGGGGCCAACCCATCGTGTGATGCCAAATCACTGGTGTCAATCCCTTATATAATATGTGGGGCCAACCCACTGTGGTTCTAAGCCACTGGGACGAGACGCAATGAGGTACCAAACCTCTGGAGGTACCAAACCTCTGGTGACCGTAGTCACAGTGTGTTACCAAAACACTGGTGCCCGTCGGCACAATATCACTGCCCCCTCCACTCATTTAACCCACAATAGTCAAATAGTCATGAACAGATCTCATACGTTTATCACATGTATCCTATAAGCCATGCTTCCCAAAAGCATAATAATCTCATATTAACAGAGACTTACCTGAATCATCACTTTATACCGATATGGTATTAAATCCAATGCTACATCAATCAGAGTTAGCATTCACAGTATTTAGCACAGTTCAAAAGTCATTTAGTGTGTATGTACACACCTGTCACCACGAGAAGTCCTAAACCCGAATAGACAAATCGGCCACACAAGATCTCTCTGCACCCGAGTGCCTTTAAATAACTACCACCACACTCCAAGCGTTTCTGCTTCCCTACTAATCGGCAACCTTAGGTTAGTAGCCTTCGGCTTAAAACGAATATTAACTAAATTCATTGATCCTTACCAAAATTGCTTGACCGAGAATGGAACTTGAATCCCGGCACCTAAACATAATCGATTCCACCGCTGATTAATCACTGGATTAATTCGGCTTATTCAACTAACCAAATCGACAGAGAAAAGGCTATGGGAGAGGAGTTTCGGCATACTTACCCCTTGCTTCAATATTCGGCCAAGACCTCACAAAGTATGGAGAAGGAAATTCAGCTATGGCTAAGGAGTAGGTTCGGCTAAAGTTGGTTTCAATATCAATCAAGGCTTGACTTTGGGTGAAAACAAAAAGAATGGAAAAGAAAATATGAGAGGAGTTTCGGCCAAGTGTTTTAAGAGAATGGAAAAAGAAAACCAAGAAGGAAGGGTTGAGAGTTTCGGCTATATGCATAAATGGATAAAAGAAAAATCAAGAGGGTAGATGGGTGCTTATAAAGGAATTCGGCACCCCCCTTCAAGCTTGCCGTTCACTCCTTTCAACAAGGAGTTCAATTTCTAATCAATTTCCTTGAAATTCTCCTAGCCACTCACTCAAATAATTTTGAATACTCAACATTATTCAAATAAAAAATACTATAATAATCCAAATAAAATCAACTAATATCTTTATTATCCCTTATCATCTCATTATCTAAATAATTAATAAAAGAAACAAAACAAAGACCATGTATCATCAACTAGCCGAACAAACCCCCATGTGCAGGCCAACTCTTGATTTGAAATAATTCAAAAGAATTTCAATTAACATATCCTACTTTTTCTCTTGCCATCTCTTATTGATTAATCAAATAATAATCCAATTAATCATAATAATATCCTTATCTATCTCCATTATCTTATCAAATAATAATAAAAACAAAGAGTCCATGTGCTTGGCAAAACTCCAGCCGAAAGAAACAAAGGCCATGTGCAGCCAATTCACGCCAGCCTTAAAAAAAAGAAACAAAATGCTGCACCTTAGATTCAAACCAAAGACCTCACGCATCAGCCCTTCTTCCAGCGCCCTTGCCAACTCTTCCAGCCCGCCTTTCATGCCATAAAGCCCCCTTATTTATTTATAAGACCTCCCTGGGCCGTTTACCCCAAAAATCAAAAATGCAAAACGCTGCTTTAGCAGCTCGAACCTGCGCCCAACAACCTCCAAACCTCTAAGTAGCACACGCTAGCCACTTAGCCAACCCACTTCCATGTCAATAAGCCCTCTTAATTTAATTAAAAGGCCTTCCTAGGCCTAACGCCCAAAAACCCAAAAGGAAAAACATTTCCCCCTTGTTTCTTCCACGAATCGAACCCAAGGCCCCTAGCAAACTCTTAGGCGCCCCACGCCACTCATACCAAGCCCATCTTTTGTGCCTTAACTCGCCCAAAATTCTATTAAAGCCCTAACTAACCTGGCCCCTTCCTTTTACCCACTTTAAAAAAATAAATTTCTAATACTGGGCCAAGCTTAACTCGAGTTATTTTTAGACCCTTAAACATGTCAAATAAATCCTAGAATTTAACTCTTCAAGCACACACCTGGGAAAGTATTTAAAATACTTAAATTCTCAACAACCCCTAATTTAGGGTGTTACAGTTTCTGCGTTGAAACTGGGATTTAACTATTACGTCCACTCCAAACCAAACACCAGGACGATAATAACATATGGAAAAAGCAATGTGAGATATAGTACACTTGCATTACAGGCACACATATTCGTTATGTGTGTCGTCCTATTTTTATAATATTTTGAAGTTGTGTATGCACTTGCTATGTTGATGGTTAAAAATTCATGTGTATCTCAAAATTGAATGAGCTATACCAGATTCCTTTACCAGTGATATGTATGTGCTACAATGTACAAATAATTATGCGAAGCGTAAATTCTTATAACCTTGTCCTTGTTAAATAGTTTTTATCACACTTATCGTATTAGTAAAACGGAAAATGGCAACTAAATGATTGAAATTCAAAATTAATAAATCAAAAATATTTCCCGTCCTGAGATTAAGCCGATGTATGTCTTTATCGTGGGACTCCAATTCTGTTATTGCATTCTTCGTTCTACGTTAAGTTTTTTCGGTGTAAGCATTTCAACCCAATTTTACTGAAATATGAATGGAAGCTTTTAGTGGAATAAGTAATGGAAATTGGAAAATGAAAATTTCTCCTAAAGAGTTAAATCGGAAAAAACAAATGATGTTACGTTTCTATAACTCTCGTAGGTATTGCCTAAACAATGGATAGGATTTAGTTTTTATATAAATTGAACCTTTTTTAATAGGGCGAATGTGGGACATACGTCGCCGACATATTTGGAGTTTCATTCTCGATATTGATTAAAAAAAGTAATCTAAAGAAAGAATAATAAGAAAATCAAGTTAAGACTTTGAAGCATTACATCACTTTCGAAGATGATTTCAAGATTGCCTCTCCTCTACGGAAAAGAACGACGACAAAACTAACAGATTAGTATCGAAGAAGTGAAAATGGAAAATGAAACAAGGAGTCCATATGCAATGAACTACTACAAATTATAGTGCATGTCCCTTGGAGGATATTTCCTGCCACGATATGTGTCTTTTCAGAACTTCGAAAAGTCAAGGTTTTTTTTTCCTTAAAGGCAATGTGAGTTTAAATTGGATAATCACTTTCAAGGAATCGAGATTGTTTCAATTTCACACCACGCTAGAACATTCCAATTTCACATTATTGAAATGATATTAATTTTTATAATAATTATATTTATGTCAATTTAACCAATGTGAAATAATATCTAGTGCTCTATTTGAGATGGTTATCGAGTTCCAATGCTATAAAATTAAAAATAATGGCTTGTATAAAATCATAGTGTATTAAGTAATGGCTTCTCTAGAACCATTAAAGTTCGGTACAACTAAATATAATTTCACTGGGCTTAAATCCCATGACGCATTTTAAGGAACAGTTCGGATCAATATAAAAAATAAAGGCAAAAAACAATTTTTGGCCCGTTACGTCTTGTAGCCGTTTGTTAGCTTAAGCAATCCTATATCCTTAAGCAGACGGAGAAGGTGAATCGATCAATGCAAGGCAATTATTCCATGTATTAATGCTCTTCGCTATAATTGTCGCTGGGTTTAGGTCTTTGAATAGAGGATATTCAAGGGTCCTCTTTACTAATGCTGAGTGGCAAACTTTTCCCAACACAACAAGTTCACCGCAACACTTGTTAGAAATACTCCCTATCTGGAAAATAGCCGTGAAAGCTTCTAGAAAACATGGCAAACCCATTTTAGTGTCACATTTATTTTCCTTAATAATCTGGTCGTTCTCCTTCGTAGCCATTACTACCCCGCAAGTTAAGAATAAAACCAGTAGGACGGAATAAACATTAAGGCTTGCCATACTGCGCGAATCTGATGTTACTAGTTAAATTTGGTTCGTAAAATTAATTTCGAACAAGATTCGCAGGAAAAAAAGCTGGCATTTATAGGAAATGTTATAACCACATTAGACTAGAATACGTTACAATAAAAGAAAACATTAAATATTTTAGTTTAATTAGCATTAATTTTAATTACTACAAATCTAAATATTAATTCAAAGACACACATTTTTAGTTCCCTTTATAATTCTTAAATGGCTTTAAACGGATCACGAAAATATGGTTCAATAAAGATGATTATGTCGTACATGGGTTTCTGCGTTGAAACTGGGATTTAACTATTACGTCCACTCCAAACCAAACACCAGGACGATAATAACATATGGAAAAAGCAATGTGAGATATAGTACACTTGCATTACAGGCACACATATTCGTTATGTGTTTCGTCCTATTTTTCTATTATTTTGAAGTTGTGTATGCACTTGCTATGTTGATGGTTAAAAATTCATGTGTATCTCAAAATTGAATGAGCTATACCAGATTCCTTTACCAGTGATATGTATGTGCTACAATGTACAAATAATTATGCGAAGCGTAAATTCTTATAACCTTGTCCTTGTTAAAAAGTTTTTATCACACCTATCGTATTAGTAAAACGGAAAATGGCAACTAAATGATTGAAATTCGAAATTAATAAATCAAAAATATTTCCCGTCCTGAGATTAAGCCGATGTATGTCTTTATCATGGGACTCCATTTCTGTTATTGCATTCTTCGTTCTACGTTAAGTTTTTTCGGTGTAAGCATTTCAACCCAATTTTACTGAAATATGAATGGAAGCTTTTAGTGGAATAAGTAATGGAAATTGGAAAATGAAAATTTCTCTTAGAGAGTTAAATCGGAAATAACAAATGATGTTACGTTTCTATAACTCTCGTAGGTATTGCCCAAATAATGGATAGGATTTAGTTTTTATATAAATTGAACCTTTTTTAATAGGGAGAATGTGGGACGTAAGTCGCCGACATATTTGGAGTTTCATTCTCGATATTGATAAAAAAAGTAACCTAAAGAAAGAATAATAAGAAAATCAAGTTAAGACTTTGAAGCGTTACAGCACTTTCGAAGATGATTTCAAGATTGCCTCTCCTCTACGGAAAAGAAAGAGGACAAAACTAGCAGATTAGTATCGAAGAAGTGAAAATGGAAAATGAAATAAGGAGTCCATATGCAATGAACTACTACAAATTATAGTGCATGTCCCTTGGAGGATATTTCCTGCCACGATATGTGTCTTTTCAGAACTTCGAGAAGTCAAGGTTTTTTTTTCCTTAAAGGCAATGTGAGTTTAAATTGGATAATCACTTTCAAGGAATCGAGATTGTTTCAATTTCACACCACGCTAGAACATTCCAATTTCACATTATTGAAATGATATTAATTTTTATAATAATTATATTTATGTCAATTTAACCACTGTGAAATAATATCTAGTGCTCTATTTGAGATGGTTATCGAGTTCCAATGCTATAAAATTAAAAATAATGGCTTGTATAAAATCATAGTGTATTAAGTAATGGCTTCTCTAGAACCATTAATGTTCGGTACAACTAAATATAATTTCACTGGGCTTAAATCCCATGACGCATTTTAAGGAACAATTCGGATCAATATAAAAAATAAAGGCAAAAAACAATTTTTGGCCCGTTACGTCTTGTAGCCGTTTGTTAGCTTAAGCAATCCTATATCCTTAAGCAGACGGAGAAGGTGAATCGATCAATGCAAGGCAATTATTCCATGTATTAATGCTCTTCGCTATAATTGTCGCTGGGTTTAGGTCTTTGAATAGAGGATTTTCAAGGGTCCTCTTTACTAATGCTGAGTGGCAAACTTTTCCCAACACAACAAGTTCACCGCAACACTTGTTAGAAATACTCCCTATCTGGAAAATAGCCGTGAAAGCTTCTAGAACACATGGCAAACCCATTTTAGTGTCACATTTATTTTCCTTAATAATCTGGTCGTTCTCCTTTGTAGCCATTACTACCCCGCAAGTTAAGAATAAAACCAGTAGGACGGAATAAACATTAAGGCTTGCCATACTGCGCGAATCTGATGTTACTAGTTAAATTTGGTTCGTAAAATTAATTTCGAGCAAGATTCGCAGGAAAAAAAGCTGGCATTTATAGGAAATGTTATAACCACATTAGACTAGAATACGTTACAATAAAAGAAAACATTAAATATTTCAGTTTAATTAGCATTAATTTTAATTACTACAAATCTAAATATTAATTCAAAGACACACATTTTTAGTTCCCTTTATAATTCTTAAATGGCTTTAAACGGATCACGAAAATATGGTTCAATAAAGATGATTATGTCGTACATGGGTTTCTGCGTTGAAACTGGGATTTAACTATTACGTCCACTCCAAACCAAACACCAGGACGATAATAACATATGGAAAAAGCAATGTGAGATATAGTACACTTGCATTACAGGCACACATATTCGTTATGTGTGTCGTCCTATTTTTCTATTATTTTGAAGTTGTGTATGCACTTGCTATGTTGATGGTTAAAAATTCATGTGTATCTCAAAATTGAATGAGCTATACCAGATTCCTTTACCAGTGATATGTATGTGCTACAATGTACAAATAATTATGCGAAGCGTAAATTCTTATAACCTTGTCCTTGTTAAAAAGTTTTTATCACACCTATCGTATTAGTAAAACGGAAAATGGCAACTAAATGATTGAAATTCGAAATTAATAAATCAAAAATTTTCCCGTCCTGAGATTAAGCCGATGTATGTCTTTATCATGGGACTCCATTTCTGTTATTGCATTCTTCGTTCTACGTTAAGTTTTTTCGGTGTAAGCATTTCAACCCAATTTTACTGAAATATGAATGGAAGCTTTTAGTGGAATAAGTAATGGAAATTGGAAAATGAAAATTTCTCTTAGAGAGTTAAATCGGAAATAACAAATGATGTTACGTTTCTATAACTCTCGTAGGTATTGCCCAAATAATGGATAGGATTTAGTTTTTATATAAATTGAACCTTTTTTAATAGGGAGAATGTGGGACGTACGTCGCCGACATATTTGGAGTTTCATTCTCGATATTGATAAAAAAAGTAATCTAAAGAAAGAATAATAAGAAAATCAAGTTAAGACTTTGAAGCGTTACAGCACTTTCGAAGATGATTTCAAGATTGCCTCTCCTCTACGGAAAAGAAAGAGGACAAAACTAACAGATTAGTATCGAAGAAGTGAAAATGGAAAATGAAATAAGGAGTCCATATGCAATGAACTACTACAAATTATAGTGCATGTCCCTTGGAGGATATTTCCTGCCACGATATGTGTCTTTTCAGAACTTCGAGAAGTCAAGGTTTTTTTTTCCTTAAAGGCAATGTGAGTTTAAATTGGATAATCACTTTCAAGGAATCGAGATTGTTTCAATTTCACACCACGCTAGAACATTCCAATTTCACATTATTGAAATGATATTAATTTTTATAATAATTATATTTATGTCAATTTAACCAATGTGAAATAATATCTAGTGCTCTATTTGAGATGGTTATCGAGTTCCAATGCTATAAAATTAAAAATAATGGCTTGTATAAAATCATAGTGTATTAAGTAATGGCTTCTCTAGAACCATTAATGTTCGGTACAACTAAATATAATTTCACTGGGCTTAAATCCCATGACGCATTTTAAGGAACAATTCGGATCAATATAAAAAATAAAGGCAAAAAACAATTTTTGGCCCGTTACGTCTTGTAGCCGTTTGTTAGCTTAAGCAATCCTATATCCTTAAGCAGACGGAGAAGGTGAATCGATCAATGCAAGGCAATTATTCCATGTATTAATGCTCTTCGCTATAATTGTCGCTGGGTTTAGGTCTTTGAATAGAGGATTTTCAAGGGTCCTCTTTACTAATGCTGAGTGGCAAACTTTTCCCAACACAACAAGTTCACCGCAACACTTGTTAGAAATACTCCCTATCTGGAAAATAGCCGTGAAAGCTTCTAGAACACATGGCAAACCCATTTTAGTGTCACATTTATTTTCCTTAATAATCTGGTCGTTCTCCTTTGTAGCCATTACTACCCCGCAAGTTAAGAATAAAACCAGTAGGACGGAATAAACATTAAGGCTTGCCATACTGCGCGAATCTGATGTTACTAGTTAAATTTGGTTCGTAAAATTAATTTCGAACAAGATTCGCAGGAAAAAAAGCTGGCATTTATAGGAAATGTTATAACCACATTAGACTAGAATACGTTACAATAAAAGAAAACATTAAATATTTCAGTTTAATTAGCATTAATTTTAATTACTACAAATCTAAATATTAATTCAAAGACACACATTTTTAGTTCCCTTTATAATTCTTAAATGGCTTTAAACGGATCACGAAAATATGGTTCAATAAAGATGATTATGTCGTACATGGGTTTCTGCGTTGAAACTGGGATTTAACTATTACGTCCACTCCAAACCAAACACCAGGACGATAATAACATATGGAAAAAGCAATGTGAGATATAGTACACTTGCATTACAGGCACACATATTCGTTATGTGTGTCGTCCTATTTTTCTATTATTTTGAAGTTGTGTATGCACTTGCTATGTTGATGGTTAAAAATTCATGTGTATCTCAAAATTGAATGAGCTATACCAGATTCCTTTACCAGTGATATGTATGTGCTACAATGTACAAATAATTATGCGAAGCGTAAATTCTTATAACCTTGTCCTTGTTAAAAAGTTTTTATCACACCTATCGTATTAGTAAAACGAAAATGGCAACTAAATGATTGAAATTCGAAATTAATAAATCAAAAATTTTCCCGTCCTGAGATTAAGCCGATGTATGTCTTTATCATGGGACTCCATTTCTGTTATTGCATTCTTCGTTCTACGTTAAGTTTTTTCGGTGTAAGCATTTCAACCCAATTTTACTGAAATATGAATGGAAGCTTTTAGTGGAATAAGTAATGGAAATTGGAAAATGAAAATTTCTCTTAGAGAGTTAAATCGGAAATAACAAATGATGTTACGTTTCTATAACTTTCGTAGGTATTGCCCAAATAATGGATAGGATTTAGTTTTTATATAAATTGAACCTTTTTTAATAGGGAGAATGTGGGACGTACGTCGCCGACATATTTGGAGTTTCATTCTCGATATTGATAAAAAAAGTAATCTAAAGAAAGAATAATAAGAAAATCAAGTTAAGACTTTGAAGCGTTACAGCACTTTCGAAGATGATTTCAAGATTGCCTCTCCTCTACGGAAAAGAAAGAGGACAAAACTAACAGATTAGTATCGAAGAAGTGAAAATGGAAAATGAAATAAGGAGTCCATATGCAATGAACTACTACAAATTATAATGCATGTCCCTTGGAGGATATTTCCTGCCACGATATGTGTCTTTTCAGAACTTCGAGAAGTCAAGGTTTTTTTTTCCTTAAAGGCAATGTGAGTTTAAATTGGATAATCACTTTCAAGGAATCGAGATTGTTTCAATTTCACACCACGCTAGAACATTCCAATTTCACATTATTGAAATGATATTAATTTTTATAATAATTATATTTATGTCAATTTAACCAATGTGAAATAATATCTAGTGCTCTATTTGAGATGGTTATCGAGTTCCAATGCTATAAAATTAAAAATAATGGCTTGTATAAAATCATAGTGTATTAAGTAATGGCTTCTCTAGAACCATTAATGTTCGGTACAACTAAATATAATTTCACTGGGCTTAAATCCCATGACGCATTTTAAGGAACAATTCGGATCAATATAAAAAATAAAGGCAAAAAACAATTTTTGGCCCGTTACGTCTTGTAGCCGTTTGTTAGCTTAAGCAATCCTATATCCTTAAGCAGACGGAGAAGGTGAATCGATCAATGCAAGGCAATTATTCCATGTATTAATGCTCTTCGCTATAATTGTCGCTGGGTTTAGGTCTTTGAATAGAGGATTTTCAAGGGTCCTCTTTACTAATGCTGAGTGGCAAACTTTTCCCAACACAACAAGTTCACCGCAACACTTGTTAGAAATACTCCCTATCTGGAAAATAGCCGTGAAAGCTTCTAGAACACATGGCAAACCCATTTTAGTGTCACATTTATTTTCCTTAATAATCTGGTCGTTCTCCTTTGTAGCCATTACTACCCCGCAAGTTAAGAATAAAACCAGTAGGACGGAATAAACATTAAGGCTTGCCATACTGCGCGAATCTGATGTTACTAGTTAAATTTGGTTCGTAAAATTAATTTCGAACAAGATTCGCAGGAAAAAAGCTGGCATTTATAGGAAATGTTATAACCACATTAGACTAGAATACGTTACAATAAAAGAAAACATTAAATATTTCAGTTTAATTAGCATTAATTTTAATTACTACAAATCTAAATATTAATTCAAAGACACACATTTTTAGTTCCCTTTATAATTCTTAAATGGCTTTAAACGGATCACGAAAATATGGTTCAATAAAGATGATTATGTCGTACATGGGTTTCTGCGTTGAAACTGGGATTTAACTATTACGTCCACTCCAAACCAAACACCAGGACGATAATAACATATGGAAAAAGCAATGTGAGATATAGTACACTTGCATTACAGGCACACATATTCGTTATGTGTGTCGTCCTATTTTTCTATTATTTTGAAGTTGTGTATGCACTTGCTATGTTGATGGTTAAAAATTCATGTGTATCTCAAAATTGAATGAGCTATACCAGATTCCTTTACCAGTGATATGTATGTGCTACAATGTACAAATAATTATGCGAAGCGTAAATTCTTATAACCTTGTCCTTGTTAAAAAGTTTTTATCACACCTATCGTATTAGTAAAACGAAAAATGGCAACTAAATGATTGAAATTCGAAATTAATAAATCAAAAATTTTCCCGTCCTGAGATTAAGCCGATGTATGTCTTTATCATGGGACTCCATTTCTGTTATTGCATTCTTCGTTCTACGTTAAGTTTTTTCGGTGTAAGCATTTCAACCCAATTTTACTGAAATATGAATGGAAGCTTTTAGTGGAATAAGTAATGGAAATTGGAAAATGAAAATTTCTCTTAGAGAGTTAAATCGGAAATAACAAATGATGTTACGTTTCTATAACTTTCGTAGGTATTGCCCAAATAATGGATAGGATTTAGTTTTTATATAAATTGAACCTTTTTTAATAGGGAGAATGTGGGACGTACGTCGCCGACATATTTGGAGTTTCATTCTCGATATTGATAAAAAAAGTAATCTAAAGAAAGAATAATAAGAAAATCAAGTTAAGACTTTGAAGCGTTACAGCACTTTCGAAGATGATTTCAAGATTGCCTCTCCTCTACGGAAAAGAAAGAGGACAAAACTAACAGATTAGTATCGAAGAAGTGAAAATGGAAAATGAAATAAGGAGTCCATATGCAATGAACTACTACAAATTATAGTGCATGTCCCTTGGAGGATATTTCCTGCCACGATATGTGTCTTTTCAGAACTTCGAGAAGTCAAGGTTTTTTTTTCCTTAAAGGCAATGTGAGTTTAAATTGGATAATCACTTTCAAGGAATCGAGATTGTTTCAATTTCACACCACGCTAGAACATTCCAATTTCACATTATTGAAATGATATTAATTTTTATAATAATTATATTTATGTCAATTTAACCAATGTGAAATAATATCTAGTGCTCTATTTGAGATGGTTATCGAGTTCCAATGCTATAAAATTAAAAATAATGGCTTGTATAAAATCATAGTGTATTAAGTAATGGCTTCTCTAGAACCATTAATGTTCGGTACAACTAAATATAATTTCACTGGGCTTAAATCCCATGACGCATTTTAAGGAACAATTCGGATCAATATAAAAAATAAAGGCAAAAAACAATTTTTGGCCCGTTACGTCTTGTAGCCGTTTGTTAGCTTAAGCAATCCTATATCCTTAAGCAGACGGAGAAGGTGAATCGATCAATGCAAGGCAATTATTCCATGTATTAATGCTCTTCGCTATAATTGTCGCTGGGTTTAGGTCTTTGAATAGAGGATTTTCAAGGGTCCTCTTTAATAATGCTGAGTGGCAAACTTTTCCCAACACAACAAGTTCACCGCAACACTTGTTAGAAATACTCCCTATCTGGAAAATAGCCGTGAAAGCTTCTAGAACACATGGCAAACCCATTTTAGTGTCACATTTATTTTCCTTAATAATCTGGTCGTTCTCCTTCGTAGCCATTACTACCCCGCAAGTTAAGAATAAAACCAGCAGGACGGAATAAACATTAAGGCTTGCCATACTGCGCGAATCTAATGTTACTAGTTAAATTTGGTTCGTAAAATTAATTTCGAACAAGATTCGCAGGGAAAAAAGCTGGCATTTATAGGAAATGTTATAACCACATTAGACTAGAATACGTTACAATAAAAGAAAACATTAAATATTTCAGTTTAATTAGCATTAATTTTAATTACTACAAATCTAAATATTAATTCAAAGACACACATTTTTACTTCCCTTTATAATTCTTAAATGGCTTTAAACGGATCACGAAAATATGGTTCAATAAAGATGATTATGTCGTACATGGGTTTCTGCGTTGAAACTGGGATTTAACTATTACGTCCACTCCAAACCAAACACCAGGACGATAATAACATATGGAAAAAACAATGTGAGATATAGTACACTTGCATTACAGGCACACATATTCGTTATGTGTGTCGTCCTATTTTTCTATTATTTTGAAGTTGTGTATGCACTTGCTATGTTGATGGTTAAAAATTCATGTGTATCTCAAAATTGAATGAGCTATACCAGATTCCTTTACCAGTGATATGTATGTGCTACAATGTATAAATAATTATGCGAAGCGTAAATCCTTATAACCTTGTCCTTGTTAAAAAGTTTTTATCACACCCATCGTATTAGTAAAACGGAAAATGGCAACTAAATGATTGAAATTCGAAATTAATAAATCAAAAATATTTCCCGTCCTGAGATTAAGCCGATGTATGTCTTTATCGTGGGACTCCATTTCTGTTATTGCATTCTTCGTTCTACGTTAAGTTTTTTCGGTGTAAGCATTTCAACCCAATTTTACTGAAATATGAATGGAAGCTTTTAGTGGAATAAGTAATGGAAATTGGAAAATGAAAATTTCTCTTAGAGAGTTAAATCAGAAATAACAAATGATGTTACGTTTCTATAACTCTCGTAGGTATTGCCCAAATAATGGATAGGATTTAGTTTTTATATAAATTGAACCTTTTTTAATAGGGATAATGTGGGACGTACGTCGCCGACATATTTGGATTTTCATTCTCGATATTGATAAAAAAAGTAATCTAAAGAAAGAATAATAAGAAAATCAAGTTAAGACTTTGAAGCGTTACAGCACTTTCGAAGATGATTTCAAGATTGCCTCTCCTCTACGGAAAAGAAAGAGGACAAAACTAACAGATTAGTATCGAAGAAGTGAAAATGGAAAATGAAACAAGGAGTCCATATGCAATGAACTACTACAAATTATAGTGCATGTCCCTTGGAGGATATTTCCTGCCACGATATGTGTCTTTTCAGAACTTCGAGAAGTCAAGGTTTTTTTTTTTCCTTAAAGGCAATGTGAGTTTAAATTGGATAATGACTTTCAAGGAATCGAGATTGTTTCAATTTCACACCACGCTAGAACATTCCAATTTCACATTATTGAAATGATATTAATGTTTATAATAATTATATTTATGTCATTTTAACCAATGTGAAACAATATCTAGTGCTCAATTTGAGATGGATATCGAGTTCCAATGCTATAAAATTAAAAATAATGGCTTGTATAAAATCATAGTGTATTAAGTAATGGCTTCTCTAGAACCATTAAATTTCGGTACAACTAAATATAATTTCTCTGGGCTTAAATCCCATGACGCATTTTAAGGAACAATTCGGATCAATATAAAAAATAAAGGCAAAAAATAATTTTTGGCCCGTTACGTCTTGTAGCCGTTTGTTAGCTTAAGCAATCCTATATCCTTAAGCAGACGGAGATGGTGAATCGATCAATGCAAGGCAATTATTCCATGTATTAATGCTCTTTGCTATAATTGTGGCTGGGTTTAGGTCTTTGAATAGAGGATTTTCAAGGGTCCTCCTTACTAATGCTGAGTGGCAAACTTTTCCCAACACAACAAGTTCACCGCAACACTTGTTAGAAATACTCCCTATCTGGAAAATAGCCGTGAAAGCTTCTAGAACACATGGCAAACCCATTTTAGTGTCACATTTATTTTCCTTAATAATCTGGTCGTTCTCCTTCGTAGCCATTACTGCCCCGCAAGTTAAGAATAAAACCAGTAGGACGGAATAAACATTAAGGCTTGCCATACTGCGCGAATCTGATGTTACTAGTTAAATTTGGTTCGTAAAATTAATTTCGAACAAGATTCGCAGGGAAAAAAACTGGCATTTATAGGAAATGTTATAACCACATTAGACTAGAATACGTTACAATAAAAGAAAATATTAAATATTTCAGTTTAATTAGCATTAATTTTAATTACTACAAATCTAAATATTAATTCAAAGACACACATTTATACTTCCCTTTATACTTCTTAAATGGCTTTAAACGGTTCACGAGAATAAGGTTCAATAAAGATGATTATGTCGTACATGGGTTTCTGCATTGAAACTGGGATTTAACTATTACGTCCACTCCAAACTAAACACCAGGACAATAATAACATATGGAAAAAGCAATGTGAGATATAGTACACTTGCATTACAGGCACACATATTCGTTATGTGTGTCGTCCTATTTTTCTAATATTTTGAAGTTGTGTATGCACTTGCTATGTTGATGGTTAAAAATTCATGTGTATCTCAAAATTGAATGAGATATACTAGATTCCTTTACCAGTGATATGTATGTGCTACAATGTACAAATAATTATGCGAAGCGCAAATTCTTATAACCTTGTCCTTGTTAAAAAGTTTTTATCACACTTATCGTATTAGTAAAACGGAAAATGGCAACTAAATGATTGAAATTCAAAATTAATAAATCAAAAATATTTCCCGTCCTGAGATTAAGCCGATGTATGTCTTTATCGTGGGACTCCAATTCTGTTATTGTATTCTTCGTTCTACGTTAAGTTTTTTCGGTGTAAGCACTTCAACCCAATTTTACTGAAATATGAATGGAAGCTTTTAGTGGAATAAGTAATGGAAATTGGAAAATGAAAATTTCTCTTAGAGAGTTAAATCGGAAATAACAAATGATGTTACGTTTCTATAACTCTCGTAGGTATTGCCCAAATAATGGATAGGATTTAGTTTTTATATAAATTGAACCCTTTTTAATAGGGAGAATGTGGGACGTACGTCGCCGACATATTTGGAGTTTCATTCTCGATATTGATAAAAAAAAGTAATCTAAAGAAAGAAGAATAAGAAAATCAAGTTAAGACTTTGGAGCGTTACATCACTTTCGAAGATGATTTCAAGATTGCCTCTCCTCTACGGAAAAGAAAGAGGACAAAACTAACAGATTAGTATCGAAGAAGTGAAAATGGAAAATGAAACAAGGAGTCCATATGCAATGAACTACTACAAATTATAGTGCATGTCCCTTGGAGGATATTTCCTGCCACGATATGTGTCTTTTCAGAACTTCGAGAAGTCAAGGTTTTTTTTCCTTAAAGGCAATGTGAGTTTACATTGGATAATGACTTTCAAGGAATCGAGATTGTTTCAATTTCACACCACGCTAGAACATTCCAATTTCACATTATTGAAATGATATTAATGTTTATAATAATTATATTTATGTCAATTTAACCAATGTGAAACAATACCTAGTGCTCAATTTGAGATGGTTATCGAGTTCCAATGAAACACCCCAAACCCAGCCCACGAGCCGTGACCGGATCTAGTATATTCCTCAAATAAACCGGTTCAAATTCTTTTGTTACTTTGTGAAAATCTTGTGCGATTTAAAAAAAATTGTTTGGGTTGGGCTTGTGTTGAAAACCAATCCGATTTTCATATTAGAAAACCCTTTTTAATTCTATGTGATCAAACATATAGAGTATATTTTTAGAAGAAAAAAATAAATTACTTGGTCTTTAAACTTAATAAATATTTGTAACATAATTAAACAATAAACAGAAATAAGATAGTGCACTATGGCCTTAAGGCCTTATTACATCAAATAAATCCAAATAATTCGGAGTACTTAAAAAAAATTAATAGTCCATTAAAGTAAAGACTTCAAGTTGAGCATGGCCACCACAAGTTCTGCCATCCCGGTCCATCACTGTTAATCACCTGAAACATAGTCCCACAACGGGGTGAGTCAACAGACTCAATCTGTACACAACACTAAATCATAATCGAATCAGGCATAACATTTATCACACATTCATATCATAGCATACAAGTTATGATGCATTCCCCAAACCCAAACCTATTAAGCCATCCGCTACACTCCCCCGTACCAACCTGTACACCGTGGGGACTACTAAGTGGACTCTCCTTCCGCTACACTCCATATCGCGGTCTTAGGTCACCGTATTCGTGGTCTTAGGTCACCACGTTCAGATTACTGTGGTCTTAGGTCACCACATTCAGATATCACGGTCTTAGGTCACCGTGTTCGTGGTCTTAGGTCACCACATTCACTTCCCCTTCAAAATAAAACCCATATGCCCCATATAATAGTAATATGCATAAATATGCCAGAGTTCACATTCTTATTCTTATTCTCATGTTAAATAACATATTTCAAATTCCTAGTAGGAGTAGGAAACGTACCTGAGTACTTAGTACCATAACATGGTACCTTAATCACTTTCATATTCTTAATATCACATATATTTTATTAAACCTTGCCATAAAACGTATTAAGAATTAGTGTGGGTTACACACCTGATTCGCTTAGCAATTCCTTGAGATCCCGAAAAGCTTGATCTAATGCTTAGATCCTTAATCCCTACATTTGATTTATCACTTATTACTTTAATAAAAAAACCATTCGGCCATAATTCCAAATCCTAGTAGGATTAGTATTCTTAAACTTACCTTGTTGCCGATTGGGACACCAACAAATCCCGAAATTGATCCTTGCTTTCCTAGGAATGTCAAAATTCCTATAACCTTACGTTAGATTTAATCTAATCATCAAAACATAAAGCATGGCCTTTGGCCGAATATACATACGTCTTACCTTCATCTTAGAAATCCCGAAATATTCTTCCTTGTAGTCGACAGCTGTCGAAATCCAAAAAGGACCCTTCAAAGTTTCGGCCATGGAATCCTAAAGGAGTTAGATTCCTATATTTCAGCTAAAAAGGAGAGATTGAAAATCAAATAATAGTTTATCTTACCTTTATGGATGAAATCGACAACACCCTTCTATCACAACAAAGATTCGACTTTGGCTTTAGTGAACAATCGGCTAGGTTCCAACAAATACTTAGTTTCTTCTTTTGAAAGAAAACTATGAGAAGAGGAAAAAGGATTCGGCAATGGTAGAAGTTCGGCTCTTGGTGCTATGAAGAATTCGGCTAGGTTTGATTGTGCTTTTGGTTTTGAGAGAAAATAAAAGAGAAGAGAAAAGAGGCTAGGGAATTCGGCAAAGAGAGGAGAGGAAGAAAAATTGATGAGTAGCCCTATTTTCTTCCTTTTATAGCCGAAATTATCATCTAGGGAATCCCTTACTTGGCCACCACTCTTCTATTTGATAACTATATCTCTTTAATAAAAAGAAAAATAAAGAATAATCCTTATTATCTCTTAGAAATAATCCAAAACAAAATCCTTTATTTATCTCCTAATTGGCCGAATTTAAAAGAGAATGAAACTCCTCTTTTGCAAGCCTTGTGCCGTCCACCTCTGTGCATCTAGAAGCAAAAATAAAACTTCTTTTATTTGCTTCCCATGTGACTCGAACTCAGGCCCAACACTCTTGCATGTGGCGCCATTTCCAGAGGCCCTAAGTGGCATCTTCAGGCCACTTTTCCAAGCCTGTTTGTGTGTCAAATTTCACATACTTTTTCTCTTAAGGCCACCTTGCCTCAGTTTCCTCTTTTAAACTTTAAAACTCGACATTTCTAAGTCATTTCTAAGTTTCCAAAAATTTTCGTTTAACTCTTTAAACTTGACATTTCCTTACATTTCCAAGTTTCCACAAATGTTCACTTTCCTCTTTTGAATCATTTCCAAATCATTTCCTAGTTTCCAAAAATGTTCACTTTCCATTTTTAAACTTATCATTTCCATACATTTTCAGGTTTCCAAAATGTTCATTTCTAAATCTTTTCCATACATTTTCGGGTTTCCAAAAATATTCAAAATTTATTCATAATACTTAAGACATGTCATTTCGTACAATTAAACCGAAAATGCATAGGCCCTTTTCAGGATGTTACAGTTCTACCCCCTTAAAATAATTTCGTCCTCGAAATTTCCTAGCTAAAATAATTGAGGGTATCGCTGTCGCATTGCCTCTTCTGGTTCCCACGAAGCTTCCTCCGATCCATGATTGCGCCATACCACTTTGACTAGAGGAACTGACTTCCTCCGTAACACTTTCACATCACGGTCCAATATCTGAATCGGCTCTTCCTCGTAGGATAAGTCTGGGCTTAGTTCCACTTCTTCAATTGGTACCACATGAGATGGATCCGATCAATAACGACGTAGCATGGATACATGGAATACGTCGTGCATCTGCTGCAACTCTGGTGGCAACTCCAATTGGTATGCCACTGGCCCAACTCGCTTCAGTACTCGATAGGGCCCTATAAACCCTGGGCTTAACTTCCCTTTGCGCCCAAACCTCATTACCTTTTTCCAAGGTGAGACTTTAAGGAATACTTGATCTCCTACATCAAATTCTATCTCTTTTCGTTTGAGATCTGCGTAAGACTTCTGCCTATCAGAGGCTTCCTTTAACCGTGCCCTAATTATCTCAACCTTTTCTTCAGTCTCTGCCACTAACTCTAGACCCAAAACTCGACGTTCTCCTAACTCAGTCCAACAAGTAGGATTTCTGTAACACCCCAAACCCGGTCAAGACGTTACGACCGAATCTGGTATGTTACGAGGAAAAACGTATCTGAGAGGGTAGAAATCTTGGGCAGGATTGTTGAAAACTTCATGTGTCATTTTGAAAACATTTTGAAATTTAGAAGTTAAACAAGTTTATTTCATTTGGAAATTCAAATTGTATCTTTTTGATACAAAAACATTTAGACTTAGTAGAAAATCGAGTTTAGATTTGAAAAAAAAATCATTTGAGTTTCCTTAATATCGAATCATAGTGTGATACCCGATGGTATAGTTTAAAACATATTGCGTTATAGTTTTGAAATCGTTGTCTTTCCAAGTTTTAGCAGATTTTAACTCAATTAATTTGTTAAGGCATATTAAAAATCTACTTTAAGCATAAACATAGAAAAAAAACATAATTTTAAAGGCCATTTACAATCCAAAATAAACCAAATGGTAATAAATGAGCTAAAGTACCAAAGTTTATAAAGTCTGAGCAAATCTTTATTTAAGCATGGCATGGGCACCTCGAGTCCATCCCGGCTCCATGTCCGCGTCTAAGTGTCACCTGAAATGTCAAAGGAGAGGGTGAGTCGCAAGACTCAGTGCATAAATCCCACTCCCGATAATATAACATGCTAACACACATCATAACATAGCAATATAATTAATGCAACCCGATCCTAACCATCCGTATCGCCTTTTCTACCCCGCGTGGTACCAAACCACTGGTGGTGCCAAACCACTGGTGACCCAAAGTCACGATATCCATAAGTGTGGTGCCAAACCACTGGTGACCCAAAGTCACGAATAATCCAATGATGGGGCCAACCCATCGCGTGATACCAAATCACTAGCGACAATCCCGTATCTCCCAAGTGGGGCCAACCCACGGTGGTGTCAAACCACAGGGACGAGTCGCAATGAGGTGCCAAACCTGTGGTGTCCCAAAGACACAGTGTGATACCAAATCACTGGTGACCGCAGTCACAAATCCGATGATGGGGCCAACCCATCGCGTGATACCAAATCACTGGCGTCAATCCCGTATAATCAACTGTGGGGCCAACCCACCGTGGTACTAAGCCACTGGGACGAGACGCTGAGGTGCCAAACCTCTGGTGACCCAAAGTCACAAAATATCACTGTGGTACCAAACCACTGGAGGTGCCAAACATCTGGTGACCCAAAGTCACAGTGTCCCAAAGACATGGATATCATACCCCTCCTCTCATGTTACCCATACATGGCATACCGACTCATGTACCATATACAATCATGTAACTCATGCTAGCATGCCCAATATTGCAATCTCATAGCATATATATATCATAAAACATACTATTAAATGTATCAACAATAGAACTATACGAACTTACCCGAATCCATGAACATACCCTATCGGGTATCATAACAATCATCAACTGTTTCACTTATTACAACACAGGTTATTAATATATTACTAAGAGAGCAGTGTGTTAGTTTACACACCTGGTAGATCACAAGTTTAGCCCCCAAAGAACTCGACTAACTCCCTCGATCACTTCAACAATCTTGATCCTAAAAACAATCGACCACAACAAGGGATTAACACTCATACCAATCGGCCATAACCATTTAACCCAAAAGGGTTTATCAATTAACCCTTACCTTGCAAACGTTTGGTTTCCAACCAAACCCGAACCAGAATGGTTCCTCCTATAACAATCGGCCACCACCCTATTAAGAAAACATAGTTACTCTTTTAATAACTTGACTTAACAAAACCAACCGAATAGACTAGAAGAATCCACCCTTACCACCACTTACCAGTTGATCCCTGACAGGTAAAAGCCTCACTTGATTCCCACCACAATCCAAAGACCCTACAATGAAATCAGTTCACACAAAACAGGAGATTAACTTCTTTCACCAATCCCACAATCGGTTCTTAGCCAAACCTGTAACACCCTAAACCCGGACAAGACACCACGTCCGAATCTGGTATGTTACGGGGAAAACATATTTGAGAGGTTAGATCTTTCGTTTAAAAACTGGATGAAAACATTTTGCTATATAGTGTGTTTGAAGAAGGTTTGAGTAGTCTGGTTTGAAATCAGATGGTGCATTTAGAAAAACCCAGAAATTTTGAAATCTTACCCAAAGTGTATAGTGAAAAACGAGTTTATTTCATTTCATTATTCAAGTAGTTTCTTAGTGTTACTTAAGACATTTTAACTTGGTAGAAAATCGAGTTTTGATTTGAAAATCATTTGAGTTTCTTATGCAAAGTCAGAGTGAGATACCCGATGGTATAGTTTAAAACACATTACGTTATAGTTTTGAAATCATTGTCTTTCCAAATTTTAGTAAATTCAAACCCAATTATTTTGTTAAGGCATATTAAAAATCTACCTTAAAGCATAAACATCATAAAACATAATTTAAAGGCCTTTTACAATCCCAAAATAAAACCCAAATAATAAAATGCAAGCTAAAGTACCCAAATTATAAAGTCTGAGTAAAACTTTATTTAAGCAAGGCATGAGCACCCCGAGTCCATCCCGGCTCCATGTCCGCGTCTAAGTGTCACCTGAAATGTCAAAGGAGAGGGTGAGTCGAATGACTCAGTGCATAAATCCCGCTCCCGATAAAACAACATGCTAACACACATCATACATAGCAACATAATTAATGCAACCCGATCCTAACCATCGTATCTCCTTTTCTACCCCGTGTGGTACCAAACCACTGGTCGTGCCAAACCACTGGTGACCCAAAGTCACGATATCCATAAGTGTGGTACCAAACCACTGGTGACCCAAAGTCACGAATAATCCGATGATGGGGCCAACCCATCGCGTGATACCAAATCACTAGCGACAATCCCGTATCTCTCAAGTGGGGCCAACCCACGGTGGTGTCAAACCACAGGGACGAGTCGCAATGAGGTGCCAAACCTCTGGTGTCCCAAAGACACAGTGTGATACCAAATCACTGGTGACCGCAGTCACAAATCTGATGATGGGGCCAACCCATCTTGTGATACCAAATCACTGGTGACCGCAGTCACAAATCTGATGATGGGGCCAACCCATCGTGTGATACCAAATCACTGGCGTCAATCCCGTATAATCAACTGTGGGGCCAACCCACCGCGGTACTAAGCCACTGGGATGAGACGCGGAGGTGCCAAACCTCTGGTGACCCAAAGTCACAATATATCACTGTGGTACCAAACCACTGGAGGTGTCAAACCTCTGGTGTCCCAAAGACACAGTGTCCCAAAGACACGGATATCATCATTCTCCCTCCACTCATGTCTCCCATCATCATATCATACTCATGTGATCATGCATATCATACAAGTCATGCATATCATGCAAATATGTTTAACATCATATCCCATATCACATACATCCATAATCATGGTACCATATAGATCATCAGTAAGTTCATAATAATACTGACTTACCCGAGTCCAAGATCATACCCAATAGGGTATCATATCAATCATCACTGTTTCACTAGTTACAACACAGGTTATCAATCATATTACTAAACAGAAGTGTGTTAGTTTACACACCTGTTAAAGAAAAGCCTTAACCCCTCGAACTGATCTAAGCCCCCATTGATTATCTTGCTCCTATAATCGGCCAAATAAGAGCATTAGACAACTTATCCCATTCGGCCAAGACCATCTAACCCCAAAAGAATCAATATCAAACCCTTACCTTTATACTTGATTTGGTTTCCTACCAAATCTCGAATCAAGCAGTGATTCCCCTTGACAATCGACCAACCCCTAAAAGAGAACAGTTAAACTTTAATAATGTTGACTTAATCGAAACCAAAAGATTGCACGATTAATGATAATACCAATCACTTACCACAACCACTGTTTACCAATCGATTAACAAAGGGGAAAGGCTCCAACTGACTGCTTTGAAATCTCTGATTGCCCTAAGATGAGATGTTTAAACGAATGGTTAACCCTCTTCCATAAACCAAAATCAACATAACACTTGAGAGATAAGGGGAATGGCCATTCGGCCAAGAGCTTACCAACACCCAATATTCGGCCACCCAACACTAGGAGAGAACCACAAGAGATTCGGCCAAGACTTGAGAAGAGAAGAAAATGGAAAAGAGATAGATGCTTTTCGGTTTTGGAGAAGAAAGAAATGGAGAAAGTATTTGGAACAGGAGGTTTCGGCTATAATATTCTTAAGCAAGGAAGAAGAAAATGAATATGACAAAGGTGGATAGAAGTTTCGGTTTGAAGCAGGTGAGAGTTTCGGCACAAGTACTTTAGGAGAAAAGAATGGATTATGAGAAGGAGAGAAGGGAGTGTTCGGCTATCAAGGTTCAACAAGGACGAAAAATATGATAAGAAAAGACTTTTCCTTTCGGCTTACCCAAGTGAAGAAAAAGGAGACATGCAATAATGCATTCGGCTACACCCAAACCAAATGAAGCACAACAATTTCGGCAAACTAAAGGGACTAGGTATTTCGGTTTCAAGAGGTGAGAAAAAGAAAAATAAATGAGAGAATTTTCTATGGAGAAATTGGTTTGTTTTTGACAAAATGAGAGAACTTTGGCTTACCAAAAGGTGACCGAAAATGCACCAAGTTGGCAAGGTAATTTCGGCACTTCCTCAACACCATGCTACCAACCCAAGCCGTCCACTTCCCCACTCCAAACACCCACAAATTCGGCCAATATCCCACCAATAGCTCCCAACCACACATTTCAAATGTGTTTACCAAGTCTTCCTCCACTATTTGCTCTCCACCTTCCAATTTGAACTTTTGACTTGGTCCAAAGTAGAATTCGATTTGCCTTCTACCTCTCCTCCTCCATGCCGACCAAAATGAAGCCAAAATGTGAGGTCTTTGCAGCCTGAACACAAGACCTCCACCTCATGCAGTTGACGCCACACCTAGCTCCCAAGTGGCACATGCCTTGCCACTTTGCCAGCTCCTCCTCTGTGCTATGAATCACCAGAAATAAAATAAAAACCCCAGTTTCCTCAGCTCCTTTCCCATAAGCCTAAAAACTAAAATTTTCCCACCTACTCAGGCACACCCCTAGCTTACAATTAAGCCCCGAAACTACACAAACAGCAACATAGCACATTGAACACATGCAAAACATGCCACAATAAAATAGCCCCTTAACCCGGGATATTACAGTTCTACCCCCCTTAAAAATAATTTCAACCTCGAAATTACCTGGTCAAAAGAGTTGAGGGTATTGCTGCCTCATCGCATCCTCGGGTTCCCACGTGGCTTCCTCCACGCCATGATTCCGCCAAAGTACCTTAACCAAAGGCACAGACTTCCTACGTAGAATTTTCACATCCCGATCAAGAATCTGCACAGGTTCTTCTTCCATGGTCAAATCTGAATTTACCTCGATCTCTTCCACTGCTACCACATGTAACGGATCCGAACGATAACGCCGAAGCATCGAAACGTGAAATACGTCGTGAATCTGTCTTAGCTCTGCTGGTAACTCAAGCTGATACGCTACTGGTCCCACTCGTCTCAGTACCTTATACGGTCCAATAAACCTCGGACTTAGCTTGCCTTTCCTTCCGAATCTCAACACCTTCTTCCAAGGCGAGACCTTCAGGAAAACTCGATCCCTCACAGCAAACTCTATATCTCTCCGCCTAAGATCGGCATAAGACTTCTGCCGGTCCGAAGCTTCCTTCAATCGAGCCTGAATCAACTTAACCTTGTCTTCTGTCTCAGCAACCAACTCGGGTCCCAACAACTGACGTTCACCTAACTCCGTCCAACACGTAGGTGAGCGACACTTCCTACCATACAACGCCTCATACGGTGCCATCTTAATCTCGCTTGGTAACTGTTGTTGTAGGCAAACTCAGCTAATGGTAGAAACTCCTCCCAACTACCTCTAAAATCCAGGACACAACCTCTCAGCATATCCTCTAAGATCTGAATAACCCTTTCTGATTGACCGTCAGACTGCAGGTGAAAAGCCGTGCTGAAATCCAATCGAGTACCCAGTGCCTGATGCAACGCTTTCCAGAACCTTGACGTAAATCTAGGATCCCTATCCGAGATTATCGAAACTGGCACACCGTGCAACCTCACTATCTCTGACACATACAGTTTTGCCAACTTCTGAAGTGAATAGTCAACCTCACCGGAATGAAGTGAGCTGATTTAGTCAGACGATCCACCACTACCCAAACTGAATCCTTCTTGCTTGGCGTAAGTGGTAATCCACTGACGAAATCCATGGTTATCCTTTCCCACTTCCACTGAGGAATCTTCACAGGCTGAAGTAAACCCGACGGCAACTGATGTTCAGCCTTGACCTGCTGACAAGTCAGACACTTCCCAACAAACTCTGTCACCTCTTTCTTCAAGCCAGGCCACCAAAACTGCTCTCTAAGATCTCTATACATCTTGCTACCTCCAGGATGCATAGCATAAGGACTGCTATGTGCGTCCTGAAGAATCTTCTGTCTCAGCTCAACATCTTTAGGCATACAAGCCCTACCTTGGAAACACAGAACTTCATCACTAGACAAGCTGTAACCCTCCAAACCACCATCCTGCACTTGCAACCTCTGCGCACTCAGAACCTCATCCTCTAACTGTTTCTCTCTGATCTGCTCAACCCAAGTAGGCTTAACCTGCAACTCTGCCAGAATACTCCCATCGTCATACAAACTCAAGTGGGCAAACAACGCTCTTAAGTCCGGAACAACCTTACGGCTCAACGCGTCTGCCACCACGTTAGCCTTGCCCGGATGATATTCAATCGAACAGTCGTAATCTTTCAGCAACTCAACCCATCTACGCTGCCTCAAATTCAAGTCCTTCTGAGTCAGGAGATACTTCAGACTCTTGTGATCTGTGTAGACTATCGATCTCTCTCCATACAAGTAGTGCCTCCAAATCTTTAAGGCGAAGACTACTGCCGCTAGCTCCAAATCGTGTGTCGGATAGTTGACCTCATGTGGCCTCAGCTGCCGAGAAGCGTAAGCCACAACCTTACCTTCCTGCATCAGCACACAACCCAAGCCCGTATGTGATGCATCGCAATATACTGTAAATTCCTTACCAGCCTCAGGTTGAATCAAAACCGGAGCCTCAGTCAAAATCTTCTTTAACTTATCGAAGCTTTCCTGCTGTTTCTCAATCCATACAAACGGAACTTCTTTCCTTAACAATTTAGTCATCGGCGCTGCTATCAACGAGAAACCCTCCACAAACCTTCGGTAGTATCCGACCAAACCCAGAAAACCCAAAGCTCCTCTTATGCCTATTTCTGTCCATGCCCTGCCTCACTGACTCCTTAACACCCTCGGCTACCTTAGCCTTCTCAACTAAGACAGCAAACTCGCGCTCCTGCTGAGGAGCAATCAGCAGTCTCAACTCGTCTCGTAGACCATCCTCGAAACGAACACACCTCTCATGTTCAGTGGCCACAATGCCCCTGGCATACCTACTCAGCTTCAAGAACTCAGCCTCGTACTCAGAAACAGATTTACTCCCCTGAATAAGCCTCAGAAATGCCTTTTGCTGGGAGTCAATATAACTAGCTCCAATGTACTTCTTTTGATATGCAGCCCTGAAATAATCCCATGTCAGATCCTCTGCTGCCACACTGTCCCGAACCGTGAGCCACCACTGGTATGACTCATCCCGGAGAAGCGATACGATGCCCTTCAGCTTCTCTTCAGCAGTCAAATCCAGATCATCCATGATCCGCTCAGTTGCCTCCAGCCAATACTCAACAGTGCTGGGAGCAACACCAGAAACACCTCGAAAGAATTCGGCCCCATTTGCCCGAAGTCGCTCAGGCACGGATTTCCTAACTCCTGCGCCACCATCTACTCTAGCTACTCTTTCTAACACTAGCAGCATCGCCTGTGACACTGCGTCGTCTCCAGTCTGATCTTGGAACTCACCACCTCCAGCTGGTGGCGGAACCGGTATCTCATTTTCTGACCCCTGACCAGATCCTACGGGCTCAGAAACCGTCATCTTACCCCTACCTCTACCACGAGTATTACGACCACGTCCGCCTCGAGTGCTCATGACTAAACTTTCTACGTATCTGTTTTAAGAGTTTTATGCATCAGTAATTATTCCACTGTTTTAAAGCAAATCTTATGAATTATTTAAGGAGATTTGTTCTCGCGAGTTCACAGAATCCTATCAGTTTCAATCTCTAAAGAAATCCTACTATTGCTAACCATCCAATCATAGTACATCAAACCACAAGCAATAGTAAGGGTACTTACCTGGGCGAACTGGTGCCGGAGACTCGGTGCCATGCCTTTCAAACCATAAAAACACTTAAAATAAACTTTTGAAAACATTTTGGGCCTCAGGCCCACAGCCGAGCCTTTGAACCTGGCTCTGATACCACAAATGTAACACCCCAAACCCGGACAAGACACCACGTCCGAATCTGGTATGTTACGGGGAAAACGTATTTGAGAGGTTAGATCTTTCGTTTAAAAACTGGATGAAAACATTTTGCTATATAGTGTGTTTGAAGAAGGTTTGAGTAGTCTGGTTTGAAATCAGATGGTGCATTTAGGAAAACCCAGAAATTTTGAAATCTTACCCAAAGTGTATAGTGAAAAACGAGTTTATTTCATTTCATTATTCAAGTAGTTTCTTAGTGTTACTTAAGACATTTTAACTTGGTAGAAAATCGAGTTTTGATTTGAAAATCATTTGAGTTTCTTATGCAAAGTCAGAGTGAGATACCCGATGGTATAGTTTAAAACACATTACGTTATAGTTTTGAAATCATTGTCTTTCCAAATTTTAGTAAATTCAAACCCAATTATTTTGTTAAGGCATATTAAAAATCTACCTTAAAGCATAAACATCATAAAACATAATTTAAAGGCCTTTTACAATCCCAAAATAAAACCCAAATAATAAAATGCAAGCTAAAGTACCCAAATTATAAAGTCTGAGTAAAACTTCATTTAAGCATGGCATGAGCACCCCGAGTCCATCCCGGCTCCATGTCCGCGTCTAAGTGTCACCTGAAATGTCAAAGGAGAGGGTGAGTCGAATGACTCAGTGCATAAATCCCGCTCCCGATAAAACAACATGCTAACACACATCATACATAGCAACATAATTAATGCAACCCGATCCTAACCATCCATATCTCCTTTTCTACCCCGTGTGGTACCAAACCACTGGTGGTGCCAAACCACTGGTGACCCAAAGTCACGAATAATCCGATGATGGGGCCAACCCATCGCGTGATACCAAATCACTAGCGACAATCTCGTATCTCTCAAGTGGGGCCAACCCACGGTGGTGTCAAACCACAGGGACGAGTCGCAATGAGGTGCCAAACCTCTGGTGTCCCAAAGACACAGTGTGATACCAAACCACTGGTGACCGCAATCACAAATCTGATGATGGGGCCAACCCATCGTGTGATACCAAATCATTGGTGACCGCAGTCACAAATCTGATGATGGGGCCAACCCATCATGTGATACCAAATCACTGGCGTCAATCCCGTATAATCAACTGTGGGGCCAACCCACCGTGGTACTAAGCCACTGGGATGAGACGCGGAGGTGCCAAACCTCTGGTGACCCAAAGTCACAATATATCACTGTGGTACCAAACCACTGGAGGTGTCAAACCTCTGGTGTCCCAAAGACACAGTGTCCCAAAGACACGGATATCATCATTCTCCCTCCACTCATGTCTCCCATCATCATATCATACTCATGTGATCATGCATATCATACAAGTCATGCATATCATGCAAATATGTTTAACATCATATCCCATATCACATACATCCATAATCATGGTACCATATAGATCATCAGTAAGTTCATAATAATACTGACTTACCCGAGTCCAAGATCATACCCAATAGGGTATCATATCAATCATCACTGTTTCACTAGTTACAACACAGGTTATCAATCATATTACTAAACAGAAGTGTGTTAGTTTACACACCTGTTAAAGAAAAGCCTTAACCCCTCGAACTGATCTAAGCCCCCCTTGATTATCTTGCTCCTATAATCGGCCAAATAAGAGCATTAGACAACTTATCCCATTCGGCCAAGACCATCTAACCCCAAAAGAATCAATATCAAACCCTTACCTTTATACTTGATTTGGTTTCCTACCAAATCTCGAATCAAGCAGTGATTCCCCTTGACAATCGGCCAACCCCTAAAAGAGAACAGTTAAACTTTAATAATGTTGACTTAATCGAAACCAAAAGATTGCACGATTAATGATAATACCAATCACTTACCACAACCACTACTTACCAATCGATTAACAAAGGGGAAAGGCTCCAACTGACTGCTTTGAAATCTCTGATTGCCCTAAGATGAGATGTTTAAACGAATGGTTAACCCTCTTCCATAAACCAAAATCAACATAACACTTGAGAGATAAGGGGAATGGCCATTCGGCCAAGAGCTTACCAACACCCAATATTCGGCCACCCAACACTAGGAGAGAACCACAAGAGATTCGGCCAAGACTTGAGAAGAGAAGAAAATGGAAAAGAGATAGATGCTTTTCGGTTTTGGAGAAGAAAGAAATGGAGAAAGTATTTGGAACAGGAGGTTTCGGCTACAATATTCTTAAGCAAGGAAGAAGAAAATAAATATGACAAAGGTGGATAGAAGTTTCGGTTTGAAGCAGGTGAGAGTTTCGGCACATGTACTTTAGGAGAAAAGAATGGATTATGAGAAGGAGAGAAGGGAGTGTTCGGCTATCAAGGTTCAACAAGGACGAAAAATATGATAAGAAAAGAATTTTACTTTCGGCTTACCCAAGTGAAGAAAAAGGAGACATGCAATAATGCATTCGGCTACACCCAAACCAAATGAAGCACAACAATTTCGGCAAACTAAAGGGACTAGGTATTTCGGTTTCAAGAGGTGAGAAAAAGAAAAATAAATGAGAGAATTTTCTATGGAGAAATTGGTTTGTTTTTGACAAAATGAGAGAACTTTGGCTTACCAAAAAGTGACCGAAAATGCACCAAGTTGGCAAGGTAATTTCGACACTTCCTCAACACCATGCTACCAACCCAAGCCGTCCACTTCCCCACTCCAAACACCCACAAATTCGGCCAATATCCCACCAATAGCTCCCAACCACACATTTCAAATGTGTTTACCAAGTCTTCCTCCACTATTTGCTCTCCACCTTCCAATTTGAACTTTTGACTTGGTCCAAAGTAGAATTCGATTTGCCTTCTACCTCTCCTCCTCCATGCCGTCCAAAATGAAGCCAAAATGTGAGGTCTTTGCGGCTTGAACACAAGACCTCCACCTCATCCAGTTGACGCCACACCTAGCTCCCAAGTGGCACATGCCTTGCCACTTTGCCAGCTCCTCCTTTGTGCTTTGAATCACCAGAAATAAAATAAAAACCCCAGTTTCCTCAGCTCCTTTCCCATAAGCCTAAAAACTAAAATTTTCCCACCTACTCAGGCACACCCCTAGCCTACAATTAAGCCCCGAAACTACACAAACGGCAACATAGCACACTGAACACATGCAAAACATGCCACAATAAAATAGCCCCTTAACCCGGGATATTACAAAACCAATATCAACAAAGAACAAGGGAGAAAGAAATACCCTTCGGCTATGGACTTACCTTTCTCGACGATTTAAAAGAAACAAACGAGATCAATACTACACCAATATTCGATCAAGACTCAAGCAAAAAGAAAGAAGAAGATTCGGCCTTACACCAAGAAAGAAAACGCAAGGGAAAGATAGAAAGAAAGGAATTGATATTCGGCCAAAAGTAGAAATGGGAAGAAGAAGAACAAGACAAGTACTTTCGGTTTTGAAAGGAAAAAGAAATGGAGAACTGTTTTGGCGAAAAGAGTTTCGGCTTACAAAGTTTCAAGAAGAAAAAGAATGTTTGAGAAGAGAGGGTTTCGGCTTGCACAAATGAACCAAAAAGAAAAAGAAAAGAGAGAAAGGTACATTCGGCTATCAAAGAATATTCAAAGAAAACACCAAGCAAAATTTTGCAAAAAGGCTTTGGACTTACGGTTTGAAGGAGAAAATGTGAAGAAACTGGCTTGAAATTCGGCTTTGGTATGACAAAAGAAAGAACCTTTGCTTTGGCACCAAATGACCGAATATGCACCCCCAAAATTCAAAATGAATTTCGGCACTCCCTTTCCCCTACTCAACAAACCGTCAACTCCCCCCATGAAGTCCCCAAGTTTCGGCCAACACCCCCATTAGCTCCCAACCATCCATTCAAACTAGTTTGAACTAGTCTTCCTCCTCAAATTACTCTCCACCCAACATTCCACCGTTTGACAAAGTCTTAGGCAGAGTTTGAACTGCCTACAACTCCTCCCTCCATGCCGTCAAAATGGAACAAAAAGTGGGCATCCTGCAGCTTGAACTCAGGACCTCACCCCTTGTCAAAGGCGTCACACTCACAAGCCCTTAGTGGCGCCTATTCTGCCACTCCACCAACTTATTTCTTGAGTTAAAAACCACCAATTAAAACCTTTAAACCCCAGCTTCTTCAGCTCCTCTCACCTAAGCCCAAAAACTAAAATTTTCCCACCTACTCAGGCACACTCCTAGCCTACAATTAAGCCCCGAAACTACACAAACAGCAACATAGACAGCCATAATCATGCAAACAATGCCATAACAAAAATAGCCCCTAACCCGGGATATTACAGTTCTACCCCCCTTAAAAATAATTTTGACCTTGAAATTACCTGATTAAAAGAGTTGCGGGTATTGCTGTTTCATCACATCCTCGGGTTTCTACGTAGCTTCTTCCACGCCATGATTCCGCCAAAGTACCTTTACCAAAGGCACAGACTTCTTACGCAGAACCTTCACATCCCGATCTAGAATCTGCACAGGTTCTTCTTCCATAGTCAAATCTGGATTCACCTCGATTCCTTCCACCGCTACAACATGCGATGGATCCGAACGATAACGTTGAAGCATCGAAACGTGAAATACGTCGTGAATCTGACTTAGCTCTGCTGGCAACTCAAGTTGATACGCTACTGGTCCAACTCGTCTCAGAACCTTATACGGACCAATAAACCTCGGACTTAGCTTGCCTTTCCTTCCGAACCTCAACACTTTCTTCCACGGCGAGACCTTCAGAAAAACTTGATGCCCCACAACAAACTCTATATCTCTGCGCTTAAGATCAGCATAGGACTTCTGCCGGTCCGAAGCTTCCTTCAATCGAGCCTGAATCAACTTAACTTTGTCTTCGGTTTCAGCAACTAACTCGGGTCCCAACAACTGACGTTCACCTAACTCTTTCCAACACGAAGGTGAGCGACACTTCCTACCATACAACGCCTCATATGGTGCCATCTTGATGCTCGCTTGGTAACTGTTGCCTACGGCTAATGGCAGAAACTCCTCCCAACTACCCCTGAAGTCCAGAACACAACCTCTCAGCATATCTTCTAAGATCTGAATAACCCTTTTCGACTGCCCGTCAGACTGTGGGTGAAAAGCAGTGCTGAAATCCAAACGCGTACCCAAAGCCTGATGCAACGCTTTCCAGAACCTTGACGTAAATCTGGGATCCCTATCTGAGATGATCGAAACTGGCACACCGTGCAACCTCACTATCTCTGACACATACAGCTTCGCCAACTTCTGAAGTGGGTAGTCAACCCTCACCGGAATAAAGTGAGCTGATTTAGTCAGACGATCCACCACTACCCAAACTGAATCTTTCTTGCTTGGCGTAAGCGGTAACCCACTGACGAAATCCATGGTTATCCTTTCCCACTTCCACTGAGGAATCTTCACAGGCTGAAGCAAACCTGACGGCAACTGATGTTTCGCCTTGACCTGCTGACATGTCAGACACTTCCCTACAAATTCTGTCACCTCTCTCTTCAAACCAGGCCACCAAAACTGCTCCCTAAGATCCCTATACATCTTGCTACCTCCAGGATGCATAGCATAAGGACTGCTATGTGCGTCCTGAAGAATCTTCTGCCTCAGCTCAACATCTTTAGGCATACAAGCTTTACCTTGAAAACACAGCACCCCATCACTAGACAAACTGTAACCCTCCAAACCACCATTCTGCACTTGCAACCTCTGCGCACTCAATACCTTATCCTCTAACTGTTTCTCTCTGATCTGCTCAACCCAAGTAGGCCTAACCTGCAACTCTGCCAGAATACTCCCATCGTCATACAAACTCAAATGGGCAAACATCGCTCTTAAGTCCGAAACAACCTTACGGCTCAACGCGTCTGCCACCACGTTAGCCTTGCCCGGATGATACTCAATCGAACAGTCGTAATCTTTTAACAACTCAACCCATCTGCGCTGCCTCAAATTCAAATCCTTTTGAGTCAAAAGATACTTCAGACTCTTATGATCTGTGTAGACTATCGATCTCTCTCCGTACAAGTAGTGCCTCCAAATCTTTAAAGCGAAGACCACAGCCGCTAGCTCCAAATCGTGCGTCGGATAGTTGACCTCATGTGGCCTCAGCTGCCGAGATGCGTAAGCCACAACCTTACCTTCCTGCATCAGCACACAACCCAAGCCCGTATGTGATGCATCGCAATATACCGTGAATTCCTTACCAGCCTCAGGTTGAATTAAAACCGGAGCCTCAGTCAAAATCTTCTTTAACTTATCGAAGCTTTCCTGCTGTTTCTCAGTCCAAACAAACGGAACCTCTTTCCTTAACAACTTGGTCATTGGCGCTGCTATCAACGAGAAACCCTCTACAAGCCTTCGGTAGTATCTGGCCAAACCCAGAAAACTCCGAATCTCAGCCACTGACTTCGGCGGCTTCCAATCTAAAACTGCCTCAATCTTCCGAGGATCTACTCGAATCCCTTCAGCCGACACTACATGGCCCAAGAAAGTCACTTCTCTAAGCCAGAACTCGCACTTACTAAACTTAGCATAAAGCTGCTTCTCTCTCAAAATCTGCAGCACCACTCGCAAATGCGCATCATGTTCTTCTTCTGTCCTTGAGTACACCAAGATGTCGTCTATGAAAACCACAACGAACTGATCCAGATACTGCTGAAACACCCTATTCATCATATCCATGAATGCTTCCGGCGCGTTAGTCAACCCGAACGGCATTACCAGAAATTCGTAGTGCCCATACCGAGTCCGAAACGCTGTCTTATGGATATCAGCCTCCTTAACCTTTAACTGGTGATACCCAGACCTCAAGTCGATCTTCGAAAATACCGCAGCACCCTTCAGCTGATCAAACAAGTCATCTATCCGTGGCAACGGATACTTGTTTTTAATCGTCAGCTTGTTCAACTGGCGGTAGTCTATACACATCCGCATCGTACCATCTTTCTTCTTAAACAAAGAGTACCGGCGCACCCCACGGCGAAACACTTGGCCTGATAAAACCTCGATCCAATAACTCCTGGATCTGAGCCTTAAGCTCCACCAACTCCTTTGGCGCCATCCTATACGGAGCAATAGACACTGGCGCAGTTCCGGGTAACAGATCTATCCCGAACTCTACCTCATGATCCGGCGGCAAACCCGGAGGCTCCTCAGGAAATACATCAGCAAATTCCTTAACTGTACGAACTTTCTCTACGGCAGACTTTTTAGCCTCCAAGGTATACACATGAACCACATACGCTTCACAACCCTTCCTGACCATCTTCTCCGCTTTCAGAGCAGATACCACATTTGATAAGTAATCCCTCCTATTACCTATCATAGCCACTTCATTACCGTCAGATGTCTTAAGAACCATGCGCTTAGCCGCGCAATCCAACTTCGCCTGGTACTTGACCAACCAGTCCATCCCAAGAATCAGATTGAACTCCCCAAACGGCAGTTCCATCAGATCAGCAGCAAACACTACCCCTTGGAGTTCTAGGGGTACATCTCTAAACAGCTTATCAACTACCACAGAGTGACCTAAAGGGCTAATTACAGTCATCTACCTAGAAGATATCTCAGAGTCTAAGTCCATGGTCTCTACTATACTACTAGCAACATAAGAGTGCGTCGAACCCACATCAATCAAAGCAGTAAATGGAGAACCAAAGATCAAGAACGTACCGGTTATGACGTCCGGTGCGTCGCCCTCCTCTCGGCGCCTCGCTGCATACACTAACCCAGGCTCTCTGGCCTCAAAACTACCCGCACCTCTGCCCGGTGCACCACGGCCCCGACCAGAACCATTACCACCTCTGCCATTACCACAGCCCCTCTGCGGTGGCGGTCCATTACTCCTGAACTGATTACAGCCCTTACTCTCAGACTGAATCCTGACCAACTTACGCGGACAGTCCCTCACGTGATGATCCAAAGAACCACACTCAAAACAACCTTTTCCACCGGTCCAGCAACCACCCCAATGAGATTTCCCACACTGATTACACTGCGGCGGTCCCTGCCTAGCAGTAACAAACCTACCAGACTGATTCGGCCCACTCGGTCTAGCCCTTTTTTGCGGATTACCCGACGATCTAGAATACCCAAAGCTCCTCTTATGCCTGTTTCTGTCCATGCCCTGTCTCACTGATTCCTTAACACCCTCGGCTACCTTAGCCTTTTCAACCAAGACAGCAAACCCACGCTCCTGCTGAGGAGCAATCAGCAGTCTCAACTCATCTCTCAGACCATCCTCGAAACGAACACACCTCTCGTGCTCAGTAGCCACAATGCCCCTAGCATACCGACTCAACTTCAAGAATTCAGCCTCAACTCAGAAACAGACTTACTCCCCTGAACAAGCCTCAAAAATGCCTTTCGCTGCGCGTCGATATAACTAGCCCCAATGTACTTCTTCTGATATGCAGCCCTAAAATAATCCCATGTCAGATCTTCCGCTGCTACACTGTCCCAAACCGTGAGCCACCACTGGTATGACTCATCCTGAAGAAGCGATACTATGCCCTTCAGCTTCTCTTCAATAGTCAAGTCCAGATCATCCATGATCCGCTCAGTTGCCTCCAGCCAATATTCAGCAGTGCTGGGAGAAACACCAGAAACACCTCGAAAGAATTCAGCCCCGTTTGCCCGGAGTCGCTCAGGCGCAGATTTCCTAACTCATGCGCCACCACCTACACCAGCTACCCTTTCTAATACTCGCAGTATCGCCTGTGACACTGCGTCATCCCCGGTCTGATCTTGGAACTCACCACCTCCAGCTGGTGTCGGTACCGGCATCTCATTTTCTGACCCCTGACCAGATCCTACGGGTTCAGAAACCGTCATCCTACCACGACCACGTCCACGACTGCGTCCACCTCGAGCACTCATGACTAAACTTTCTATGTATCTGATTTAAGAGTTTTATGCATCAGTAATTATTCCACTGTTTTAAAGCAAGTCTTATGAATATTGAAGAAGCTTTGTTTTCACGAGTTCACAGAATCCTATCAGTTTCAATCTCTAAAGTAATGCACAATTGCTAATCATCAAATCATATTACATCCAACAAATCACAAGCAATAGTAAGGGGTACTTACCTGGGCGAACTGGTGCCGGAGACTCGGTGCCATGCCTTTCAAACCATAAAAACACTTAAAATAGACTTTTGAAAACATTTTGGGCCTCAGGCCCACAGCCGAGCCTTTGAACTTGGCTCTAATACCACAATTGTAACACCTCAAACCCGGTCAAGACGTTACGACCGGATCTGGTATGTTACGAGGAAAAACGTATTTGAGAGGTTAGGTTTTTCGTTTATAAGTTCGATAAAAACTCTTTGAGAAAATTTTTTTGGACTTGTAGAAATCTTGGGCAGGATTGTTGAAAACTCCATGTGTCATTTTGAAAACATTTTGAAATTTAAAAGTTAAACAAGTTTATTTCATTGGGAAATTCAAGTTGTATCTTTTTGATACAAAAAACATTTAGACTTAGTAGAAAATCGAGTTTAGATTTGAAAAAAAAAAATCATTTGAGTTTCCTTAATATCGAATCATAGTGTGATACCCGATGGTATAGTTTAAAACATATTGCGTTATAGTTTTGAAATCGTTGTCTTTCCAAGTTTTAGCAGATTTTAACTCAATTAATTTGTTAAGGCATATTAAAAATCTACTTTAAGAATAAACATAGAAAAAAACATAATTTTAAAGGCCATTTACAATCCAAAATAAACCAAATGGTAATAAATGAGCTAAAGTACCAAAGTTTATAAAGTCTGAGCAAATCTTTATTTAAGCATGGCATGGGCACCTCGAGTCCATCCCGGCTCCATGTCCGCATCTAAGTGTCACCTGAAATGTCAAAGGAGAGGGTGAGTCGCAAGACTCAGTGCATAAATCCCACTCCCGATAATATAACATGCTAACACACATCATAACATAGCAATATAATTAATGCAACCCGATCCTAACCATCCGTATCGCCTTTTCTACCCCGCGTGGTACCAAACCACTGGTGGTGCCAAACCACTGGTGACCCAAAGTCACGATATCCATAAGTGTGGTGCCAAACCACTGGTGACCCAAAGTCACGAATAATCCAATGATGGGGCCAACCCATCGCGTGATACCAAATCACTGCGACAATCCCGTATCTCCCAAGTGGGGCCAACCCACGGTGGTGTCAAACCACAGGGACGAGTCGCAATGAGGTGCCAAACCTCTGGTGTCCCAAAGACACAGTGTGATACCAAATCACTGGTGACCGCAGTCACAAATCCGATGATGGGGCCAACCCATCGCGTGATACCAAATCACTGGCGTCAATCCCGTATAATCAACTGTGGGGCCAACCCACCGTGGTACTAAGCCACTGGGACGAGACGCTGAGGTGCCAAACCTCTGGTGACCCAAAGTCACAAAATATCACTGTCGTACCAAACCACTGGAGGTGCCAAACCTCTGGTGACCCAAAGTCACAGTGTCCCAAAGACACGGATATCATACCCCCTCCTCTCATGTTACCCATACATGGCATACCGACTCATGTACCATATACAATCATGTAACTCATGCTAGCATGCCCAATATTGCAATCTCATAGCATATATATATCATAAAACATACTATTAAATGTATCAACAATAGAACTATACGAACTTACCCGAATCCATGAACATACCCTATCGGGTATCATAACAATCATCAACTGTTTCACTTATTACAACACAGGTTATTAACATATTACTAAGAGAGTAGTGTGTTAGTTTACACACATAGTAGATCACAAGTTTAGCCCCCAAAGAACTCGACTAACTCCCTCGATCACTTCAACAATCTTGATCCTAAAAACAATCGGCCACAACAAGGGATTAACACTCATACCAATCGGCCATAACCATTTAACCCAAAAGGGTTTATCAATTAACCCTTACCTTGCAAACGTTTGGTTTCCAACCAAACCCGAACCACAATGGTTCCTCCTATAACAATCGGCCACCACCCTATTAAAAAAACATAGTTACTCTTTTAATAACTTGACTTAACAAAACCAACCGAATAGACTAGAAGAAGCCACCCTTACCACCACTTACCAGTTGATCCCTGACAGGTAAAGGCCTCACTTGATTCCCACCACAATCCAAAGACCCTACAATGAAATCAGTTCATACAAAACAGGAGATTAACTTCTTTCACCAATCCCACAATCGGTTCTTAGCCAAACCAATATCAACAAAGAACAAGGGAGAAAGAAATACCCTTCGGCTATGGACTTACCTTCCTCGACGATTTAAAAGAAACAAACGAGATCAACACTACACCAATATTCGGTCAAGACTCAAGCAAAAAGAAAGAAGAAGATTCGGCCTTACACCAAGAAAGAAAACGCAAGGGAAAGATAGAAAGAAAGGAGTTGATATTCGGCCAAAAGCAGAAATGGGAAGAAGAAGAACAAGACAAGTACTTTCGGTTTTGAAAGGAAAAAGAAATGGAGAACTGTTTTGACGAAAAGAGTTTCGGCTTACAAAGTTTCAAGAAGAAAAAGAATGTTTGAGAAGAGAGGGTTTCGGCTTGCACAAATGAACCAAAAAGAAAAAGAAAAGAGAGAAAGGTACATTCGGCTATCAAAGAATATTCAAAGAAAACACCAAGCAAAATTTTGCAAAAAGGCTTTGGACTTACGGTTTGAAGGAGAAAATGTGAAGAAACTGGCTTGAAATTCGGCTTTGGTATGACAAAAGAAAGAACCTTTGCTTTGGCACCAAATGACCGAATATGCACCCCCAAAATTCAAAATGAATTTCGGCACTCCCTTTCCCCTACTCACCAAACCATCAACTCCCCCCATGAAATCCCCAAGTTTCGGCCAACACCCCCATTAGCTCCCAACCATCCATTCAAACTAGTTTGAACTAGTCTTCCTCCTCAAATTACTCTCCACCCAACATTCCACCGTTTGACCAAGTCTTAGGCAGAGTTTGAACTGCCTACAACTCCTCCCTCCATGCCGTCAAAATGGAACAAAAAGTGGGCATCCTGCAGCTTGAACTCAGGACCTCACCCCTTGTCAAAGGCGTCACACTCACAAGCCCTTAGTGGCGCCTATTCTGCCACTCCACCAACTTATTTCTTGAGTTAAAAACCACCAATTAAAACCTTTAAACCCCAGCTTCTTCAGCTCCTCTCACCTAAGCCCAAAAACTAAAATTTTCCCACCTACTCAGGCACACTCCTAGCCTACAATTAAGCCCCGAAACTACACAAACAGCAACATAGCAAGCCATAATCATGCAAACAATGCCATAACAAAAATAGCCCCTAACCCGGGATATTACAAGTTCTACACTTCTGACCATACAACGCTTCATATGGTGCCATCTGAATGCTAGCCTGATAGCTGTTGTTGTAGGCGAACTCAGCTAAAGCTAAGTAATCTTCGCAACTTCCTCGAAAATCCATCACACAGCCTCTCAACATATCCTCCAACACTTGTATAACTCGTTCAAACTGCCCGTCTGATTGTGGATGAAAAGCCGTAGTGAAGTCTAACTTAGTGCCTAAAGCTTGATGAAGTGCCCTCCAAAACTGAGACGTAAACCTTGGGTCTCTATCTGAAATAATTGACACCGGCACTCCATGTAACCTTACAATCTCCGCCACATATAATTTGGCTAACTTTTGAAGTGAATAGTCAACTCTTACCGAGATGAAGTGCGCGGACTTGGTCAAACGGTCCACTATTACCCTTACCGAGTCCTTCTTAGTAGGCGTAAGGGGAAGCCCACTAACGAAGTCCATGGTAATTCTCTCCCACTTCCATTGTGGAATCTCGTTTGGTTGAAGAAATCCCGATGGAACTTGGTGTTCAGCCTTAACTTGCTGACACGTTAGACATTTTCCCACGAATTCAGTCACTTCCCGTTTAAGATCAGACCACCAAAATTGTTCCCTTAGATCTCTGTACAGCTTAATGCCTCCGGGATGCATAGCATAAGGGCTGCTATGCGCCTCCCGAAGAATTCTTTGTCTTAACACCTCGTCCCTCGGCATACAGACTTTTCCTTTGTAGCACAATACCCCTTCGTCATTAACGCCATAATCCTTTAATTCTCCGTTCTGTACTTGCTGTAACTTAGCACTTAGGTCCTTATCAACCAACTGTCCCTCTTTTACCTCATTGAGCCACGTGGGCTTGACTTGCAAGTCTGCCAACAGGCTTCCATCATCATACAAACTTAAGTGAGCGAACATAGCTCTTAGATCCGACACAACCTTCCGACTTAGGGCATCAGCTACCACATTCGCCTTGCCCGGGTGGTACTCTATCGAGCAATCATAATCTTTCAATAACTCCACCCACCTTCGCTACCTCAAGTTCAACTCCTTCTGAGTCAATAAATACTTAAGGCTCTTGCGGTCTGTGTAGATTATCGACCTTTCTCCATAAAGATAGTGCCTCCACACCTTAAGAGCGAAAACCACTGCCGCCAATTCCAAGTCATGGGTTGGATAGTTAACCTCATGAGGCCTTAACTGCTGAGACGCATAAGCGACTACTTTTCCATCTTGCATTAGCACACAGCCTAATCCCGTATGCGAAGCGTCATAGTACACCATAAAATCCTTTCCTGCCTCCGGTTGAAATAACATTGGAGCTTCCGTCAACACCTTCTTAAGCTTTTCAAAGCTTCCCTGTTGTTTATCCGTCCATTCAAAGGGTACTTCCTTCCTTAGCAACCTTGTCAAAGGCGCGGCTATTGACGAGAACCCTTCCACAAACCTTCTGTAATAGCCTGCCAAACCTAAGAAACTTCAGATCTCAGCCACGGACCTAGGTGGTTTCCAATCCAACACTACCTCGATCTTCCTAGGATCCACTCTTATTCCCTCTGCGGATACCACATGTCCTAAGAATGCCACCTCCTTAAGCCAAAATTCACACTTGCTGAATTTGCCATAGAGCTTCTTTTCCCTTAACATTTGCAGCACAACTCGGAGATGCTCATCATGCTCCTCTTCAGACTTAGAGTACACCAAAATATCGTCGATGAACACAACGACGAACCTATCCAAGTAGGGTTGGAAAACTCGGTTCATCATATCCATGAATGCGGCTGGAGCGTTCGTCAACCCAAACGGCATCACTACAAACTCAAAATGGCTGTACCTTGTCCTAAAGGCTGTCTTATGGATATCTGCCTCCTTTACCTTCAATTGATGATATCCCAACCTTAAGTTTATCTTCGAAAATACTGCGACTCCCTTCAGCTGATCGAACAAGTCATCGATCCTCGGCAAAGGATACTTGTTCTTAATGGTCAGCTTATTCAACTGACGGTAATCTATGCACATACGCATAGTTCCGTCCTTCTTTTTCACTAACAGAACTAGTGCTCCCCATGGAGACACACTGGGTCGAATGAACCCACGATCCAACAATTCTTGGATTTGAACCTTGAGCTCAACCAACTCCTTTGGTGCCATTCGATACGGGGCAATTGACACAGGAGCTGTTCCCGGCAGCAAGTCTATTCCAAATTCCACCTCCCTATCTGGGGGTATCCCTGGTAATTCCTCTGGAAACACATCTTCAAAATCCCTTACAGTTCTAACTCCACTGATGCCTTCTTCCTTTCCACCCAACGCACTTACGAAGGCTAAGAACGCCTTGCACCCTTTCCTAACCATTTTCTCAGCCTTCAATGCTGAAACTACGTTAGACAGGTAGTTTCTCCTTTCTCCGATCATCACTACTACTTCATCTTCCAAAGTCCTTAGTTCCATATGTTTAGCCGCACAATCCAACACGGCTCGGTGCTCTACTAGCCAGTCCATTCCAAGTATGAGTTCAAACTCCCCAAAGGGTAGTTCCATTAAGTCAGCCCGAAAGTTCACTCCCTGAATCTCTACGGGTACATTCTGAAAGATCTTATCCACTGCTACAGTTTGGCCTAATGGGCTTAATACAATCATCTGCCTATCAGAAAGTTTAGAGTCTAGGCCTAGTGTTTCCACTACACTGCATGCAACATACGAATAGGTCGAGCCCACATCAATAAGAGCAAAATAGGGCTTGCCATAAATAAAGAACGTACCGGTTATAACATCCGACGCGTCTCCATCCTCTTTCCGATGAACCGCATAAACCAAACCCGGTTGCCTTGCCTCAGCATTAGCAGTACCTCTACCCTGTGTTCCACGGCCTTTGCCAGCACCATTACCTCTGTTACTCGAACCACGACCTCGTTGAGGCTGCTGTCCTCCTTTACCAGCCTGACTAACATTCTGAGTTGCTGGTCGGCTTTCATCTAGGTTCTTAGGACAATCCTTGATCACATGGTCCTTGGACCCACACCTAAAACATCCTCCTATTTTCTTCCAGCACTCACCTAAGTGCTTCTTTGCACACACATCAGAAGGACGATATCGCCCTTCTAAACCAACTTGCTGACCTCGCGGCCCATCAACTCTAGGCCTCTTATGAACCTTTCCAGATGATCCCAAACCTTTTTTGGGCCTATTCCGGTCCATAGCCTGCTTGGTAGATCCTTGATTCCTTCAGCCACTTTAGCCTTTTCCACTAACGCAGAAAATCCCCGCTCTTGACGCGGTGCTATCAACAATCTCAGATCATCCCTTAGTCCGTCCTCAAAACGGACACAGCACTCATGCTCAGTTGCCACTACTCCTCGGGCATACCGGCTTAACCTCAGAAATTCAGCCTCATATTCCGTAACAGACTTGTTTCCTTGAACCAGCCCTAGAAAAGCCTTCCTTTGCTCATCAGTATACCTTGTTCCAACATACTTCTTTTGAAATGCTTCCTTAACATATTCCCAGGTTAGATCCTCAGCCGTGGCACCGTCCCGTACAGTTAACCACCATTGATACGCTTCGTCGCGTAACAGTGCCACCATTCCTTTTAACTTCTCCTCAGGGTTCAGATCAAGCTCATCCATGATGCGCTCAGTTGCTTCCAACCAGTACTCAGTTGTACTGGGTGCCACACCAGATACTCCACGAAACATTTCGGCTCCATTAGCTCGAAGCCGTTTAGGCACAGACTTTTGATTTCTCGAATTTCCCCCTGCACTAGCCACCAACTCCAAAACTCGCAGCACAGCCTGCGACACAGCATCCTCCCCCGTCTGAGCCTGCTGCTCAACTCCAACAGCTGGGGGTGGTGGTGGCGGTGGTACCTCATTATCAGACCCCTGACCCGATCTAACGGGTTCTGACCTAGTCATTCTTCCTCTACCGCGTCCACGACGACCACATCCTCTAGAGCTCATTTCTAACATCGAGATCTGATTAAGAAGTTTTATGAATTAGTACTTTTGTTTCACTTGCTTACCCGCGAAGAAATTTTATGAAAAGAGTTTTAGGAGTGGTTCTTCCGTATTCATACATGCACACAGTCTTTCCATTCATTCATACATCCATCAAACAATTATGAACCTTCGTTCATTCAAAGAAACGTTGTAGCTTTCCTTGTTATTGTTTTTCCTCTACCTAGGGGTATTTTTGTAATTTGTCCCACAGGGGTATTTTTCGTAATTTTTTTCGAAAGAAAAGTTCCTTGGTGATTTTTGTCAAAAAGTATTTTGGAATTTTTAAATTCCCGGGGTATTTTGGAAAATTTTGAAATCCGGGGGTATTTCAGTAATTTTGGACCTCGCGGGTATTTTGGTAATAAACCAGGGTAAATTTGTAAAGTTTAATATTTTTGGGGTATTTCCAAACTTTGCAAAACTTTGAGAGTTCTTTTTGAGTCTTGTACTTTCTAAAATGGTGATGTGGCATAATTTTGGAAACCAGGGTCATTTTGGTAATTTTGTAAGTTAGGGGCAATTTTGAAATTTTTTAAAAATCAAGGTATTTTGATATTTTGCAAGTTAGGATTTTTGAACATTTATAAAATGATGAAATTTCGGCAAAAACTGTTGAGTAGTTGGCCATTTTATAAATCAATGGCATTTTGGTAATTTTACCACTAGGGGTATTTTTGTAATTTCATGAATCAGAAATTTTTCGATTGTTTTTTTTAAGATAGTTTTCACAAATTAAAGAAAATATGATTTTTAGGAGTTTTACAATTAGGGTTTCCATAAAAACACGGCTAGTTCCCTTTCGGGTTTTAGTCATTGTATTTAGCATATGACCGAGTCCTCTTGGTCAGGGTGAACCAAAGCTACGCACCAGGCAGGATTCAAATGGAGAGGAGGTGAGTCATGCGGACTGCTTAAATACCAAGCTCCCACTGAAACCATTCCTAGACATGCGCACAGAGGTTACCACACTCTCTGAGCCCTGTTGGTTAGGGTGAACCGAAGCTACGCACCAGGTAGGATTCCTGCGAAGAGGAGGTGAGTCACTAAGACTGCTTAAATACCAAGCTCTTCCGGATCCAATCCTAGACATGCGCACAGGGGTTACCACACCCTAACTTGGTGACTTAGCCATAGGTTTGTTTAATTAAACAATTAAGTCTTATGTCATAGTTGGGGTAGACTAGTCCTAGGGTTCAAGTACCTATCATTCTATTCTACGTTCCATTCCTTTTCTACCCTTCTATAACTCACATAATCACACAGAGGGTTAGGGGTACTTATCTGGTGGACTGCGGGTCGGAGACTTAGGTGCCATGCCAGAAAACCTGCTTATTACATAAAATACTTTCATAAAACTCATTTGGGCTCGATTTGAAAACGATTTGGGCTTTAGCCCACAGGCCGAGAGTTTTAAAACTGGGCTCTGATATCAAACTAAAACACCCCAAACCCGGCCCACGAGCCGTGACCGGATCTAGTATGTTCCTCAAATAAACCGGTTCAAATTCTTTTGTTACTTTGTGAAAATCTTGTGCGATTTAAAAAAAAATTGTTTGGGTTGGGCTTGTGTTGAAAACCAATCCGATTTTCATATTAGAAAACCCTTTTTAATTCTATGTGATCAAACATATAGAGTATATTTTTAGAAAAAATAAATAAATTACTTGGTTTTTAAACTTAATAAAAATTTGTAACATAATTAAACAATAAACAGAAATAAGATAGTGCACTATGGCCTTAAGGCCTTATTACATCAAATAAATCCAAATAATTCAGAGTACTTAAAAAAAATTAATAGTCCATTAAAGTAAAGACTTCAAGTTGAACATGGCCACCACAAGTTCTGCCGTCCCGGTCCATCACTGTTCATCACCTAAAACATAGTCCCACAACGGGGTGAGTCAACAGACTCAATGTGTACACAACACTAAATCATAATCGAATCAGGCATAACATTTATCACACAATCATATCATAGCATACAAGTTATGATGCATTCCCAAAACCCAAACCTATTAAGCCATCCGCTACACTCCCCCGTACCAACCTGTACACTGTGGGGACTACTAAGTCGACCCTCCTTCCGCTACACTCCATATCGTGGTCTTAGGTCACCGCATTCGTGGTCTTAGGTCACCACGTTCAGATTACTGTGGTCTTAGGTCACCACATTCAGATTACTGTGGTCTTAGGTCACCACATTCAGATATCACGGTCTTAGGTCACCGTGTTCGTGGTCTTAGGTCACCACATTCACTTCCCCTTCAAAATAAAACTCATATGCCCCATATAATAGTAATATGCATAAATATGCCAGAGTTCACATTCTTATTCTTATTCTCATGTTAAATAACATATTTCAAATTCCTAGTAGGAGTAGGAAACGTACCTGAGTACTTAGTACCATAACATGGTACCTTAATCACTTTCATATTCTTAATATCACATATATTTTATTCAACCTTGCCATAAAACGTATTAAGAATTAATGTGGGGTACACACCTGATTCGCTTAGCAATTCCTTGAGATCCCGAAAAGCTTGATCTAATGCTTAGATCCTTAATCCCTACATTTGATTTATCACTTATTACTTTAATAAAAAACCATTCGGCCATAATTCCAAATCCTAGTAGGATTAGTATTCTTAAACTTACCTTGTTGCCGATTGGGACACCAACAAATCCCAAAATTGATCCTTGCTTTCCTAGGAATGTCGAAATTCCTATAACCTTACGTTAGATTTAATCTAATCATCAAAACATAAAGCATGGCCTTTGGCCGAATATACATACGTCTTACCTTAATCTTAGAAATCCCGAAATATTCTTCCTTGTAGTCGACAGCTGTCGAAATCCAAAAAGGACCCTTCAAAGTTTCGGCCATGGAATCCTAAAGGAGTTAGATTCTTATATTTCGGCTAAAAAGGAGAGATTGAAAATCACATAATAGTTGATCTTACCTTTATGGATGAAATCGACAACACCCTTCTGTCACAACAAAGATTCTGCTTTGGCTTTAGTGAACAATCGGCTAGGTTCCAACAAATACTTAGTTTCGGCTTTTGAAAGAAAACTATGAGAGGAGGAAAAAGGATTCGGTATTGGTAGAAGTTCGGCTTTTGGTGCTATGAATAATTCGGCTAGGTTAATAAAAGAGAAGAGAAGAGAGGCTAGGGAATTCGGCAAAGAGAGGAGAGGAAGAAAAATTGATGAGTAGCCCTATTTTCTTCCTTTTATAGCCGAAATTATCATCTAGGGAATCCCTTACTTGGCCACCACTCTTCTATTTGATAACTTCATCTCTTTAATAAAAAGAAAAATAAAGAATAATCCTTATTATCTCTTAGAAATAATCTAAAACAAAATCCTTTATTTATCTCCTAATTGGCCGAATTTAAAAAAGAATGAAACTCCTCTTTTGCAAGCCTTGTGTCGTCCACCTCTGTGCATCTAGAAGCAAAAATAAAACTTCTTTTATTTGCTTCTCATGTGACTCGAACTCAGGCCCAACACTCTTGCATGTGGCGCCATTTCCAGAGGCCCTAAGTGGCATCTTCAGGCCACTTTTCCAAGCCCGTTTGTGTGTCAAATTTCACATACTTTTTCTCTTAAGGCCACTTTCCCCCCGTTTCCTCTTTTAAACTTTAAAACTCGACATTTCTAAGTCATTTCTAAGTTTCCAAAAATTTTCATTTGGCTCTTTAAACTTGACATTTCCTTACATTTCCAAGTTTCCAGAAATGTTCATTTTCCTCTTTTGAATCATTTCCAAATCATTTCCTAGTTTCCAAAAATGTTCACTTTCCATTTTTAAACTTATCATTTCCATACATTTTCAGGTTTCCAAAATGTTCATTTCTAAATCTTTTCCATACATTTCCGAGTTTCCAAAAATATTCAAAATTTATTCATAATACTTAAGACATGTCATTTCATACAATTAAACCAAAAATGCATAAGCCCTTTTCTGGATGTTACATCCAATGCTATAAAATTAAAAATAATGGCTTGTATAAAATCATAGTGTATTAAGTAATGGCTTCTCTAGAACCATTAAATTTCGGTACAACTAAATATAATTTCACTGGGCTTAAGTCCCATGACGCATTTTAAGGAACAATTCGGATCAATATAAAAAATAAAGGCAAAAAAATAATTTTTGGCCCGTTACGTCTTGTAGCCGTTTGTTAGCTTAAGCAATCCTATATCCTTAAGCAGACGGAGATGGTGAATCGATCAATGCAAGGCAATTATTCCATGTATTAATGCTCTTCGCTATAATTGTAGCTGGGTTTAGGTCTTTGAATAGAGAATTTTCAAGGGTCCTCTTTACTAATGCTGAGTGGCAAACTTTTCCCAACACAACAAGTTCACCGCAACACTTGTTAGAAATACTCCCTATCTGGAAAATAGCCGTGAAAGCTTCTAGAACACATGGCAAACCCATTTTAGTGTCACATTTATTTTCCTTAATAATCTGGTCGTTCTCCTTCGTAGCCATTACTGCCCCGCAAGTTAAGAATAAAACCAGTAGGACGGAATAAACATTAAGGCTTGCCATACTGCGCGAATCTGATGTTACTAGTTAAACTTGGTTCGTAAAATTAATTTGGAACAAGATTCGCAGGGGAAAAAGCTGGCATTTATAGGAAATGTTATAACCACATTAGACTAGAATACGTTACAAAAAAGGAAACACCCCAATCCCAGCCCACGAGTCGTGATCAGATCTGGTATGTTCCTCGATGTAAACCAATTCAAAATTCTTTTGTTACTTTGTAAAATTATGTCTTTTGAAAGAAAGTTTGTTTGGGTTGGGCTTGAGTTGAAAATGTATTAATAATATATTAAATCTCTTTTTCTTTTTTTTAATTAAGGTGACAAAACACTTGGAGTTTATTTTTAAAATAAATTTGTTTGATCCATAAATAATAATTTGTAGACATAATAAATAAAAGTAAAAAGAAATAAAGAAATTCAACTATGGCCTTATGGCCTTATTACATCAAATAATTCCCAAAATAAACTTAAAATACTTAAAATAAAATAAACGTCCAAATCGTAAATTTCTTGCTGTGCATGGCCATCCCTAAGCTTCTGCCGAGCCCGGTCCATTACTGTTCGTCACCTGAAAATAGTTCCCACAACGGGGTGAGTCAACAGACTCAATGTGTACACAACACTAAATCCAAATAAATTTAGGCATAACATACATATCATATTCACATAATAATTTACGATAATGATGCAACCCAAAACCCAAACCTAGTTAACCATCCGCTACACTTCCCCCGTACCAACCTGCACACCGTGGGGACTAATAAGTCAACCCTCCATCCGCTACACTCCATCGAAGGCAGTCGCTGCAGTCGACGTGCTCATCGCCCTTATAGTCTTGTGGTCTTAGGTCACCACGTTTAGATATTGTGGTCTTAGGTCACCACATTCGGATATCGCGGTCTTAGGTTACCGCATTCAGATAGCGTGGTCTTAGGTCACCTCATTCACTTCCTCTTTCAATAACCCATATGCCCCATATCACAAATATTATGCATTAACATGCCAAATTTCACATTCTTATCTTTATTCACATGTTACATATAACATATTTCATAATCCTAATAGGAGTAGGAAACGTACCTGAGTACTTTTGTACCATTACATGGTACTTAGCCATATTCACATTCTTATAAACATGCACATACTAATTATAGCCATAAATTTTATTAAGAAGAAGTGTGGGTACACACCTGATTCGCTTAACAACTTCACTGAAATCCCGAAATCTGATCTACTGCCTTAGATCTCAAGTTCCTTGTTGCTGATTTGATAATTAATCAAATCCCGAAAACTTGTATTCTTCCCCTTTGAAATCGGCTAATCACTAGATCCCTTGAATCCGTAAATTTTCGGTTAAAATAAATAGATCTAAATACTTAAGATAGGGCCTTGGCCGAATATGTGAGTACACTTATGTAACAGTCCGAATTTGACCCTAATCGGAACGGTGGTTTCGGGACCACGAGTCCGAGTTAGAAAAATATTTCTATTATTTTGCGTGTTAATTATATATGTTTGAGCACGTGTTAAAATTTCGTAGGCAAACTTGTCCGTTTGTGTGTTCGATTTTTTTTTTAAAAAAAAAAGAAGGGGGGACTAAAGTGCATAAGTGGTGAAAGTAGTCATTTTCTTGATTGAGTGGTTAAATTAATGTGTTTTTATAATGAGGAGGTTTTATGTTGCAAATTACCCTTTTTCAAGAGTAGTGGACGGCAACATGTTTTTACAATGCATTTATATGTTTATTTTACATGTTAAATTTATAATTACAAGAGTAGTGGATGACAACATGTTTTGACAATGCATTTATATGATTATTTTATATGTTAAGTTTATTATCATAATAATAAATAAAATATTATAAACTTATTATAATAAAACAAAGCCACATAAATGTTCATTTTTTTCTTCCTTATCTTCAACCGAATAAGCAAGGAAAGGAGAATATAGAAGCTATAAAAAAAAAATGTTAAAGACATATGTGATTAATGAAGGTGTTTGGCTATGATATTAAATCTAAATAATGGTTACAAATTGTTTGATATTCGGCCATGGAGAATGAACCAAGAATTTAATAGTTATGTGTTAGCATAATTTTGATGATATGGTATGAATGTATGGTTTAGTTAATAGGTGTTTGATAAGTACATAATGAATCAGTTATGATTGATGTTTTAAGCCTATTTAAATTTGGTCATGTTATAGATATATATGTATATTATGTGCTATGTGTGTGTGATTGTGTGAATTTGATGGTTGATATGTTTGAATTAAAAGAAAGGATTTACTTGATAGAATATGGAAGTGACATTAACTAATTAAAAGGGGCTAATTTAGGTACCTTGTAAAGCAAGGGATATGCATGTCAAATAACCCAAATGTTTTGGGAAGTGGACGGCAATGATAGAAAATATGTGAATAAAGTGATTAATTTAGGTGAGTGGGATTTTAAATGAATATTAAAAATAGTAATGGTTAAGGTATAATAAAATAAGATATATATATATATATATGTTCTTATTATTTTTTTTATTCTATTTTTCACTCATCTTCCTCACTCTCACGAAACAAAGAGTAGAAAAAGAGAAGTGAAATTTTAAAACTCCATGGTCGGACTATGCATGTGTTCTTAAGGTAAGGAATCAAGCTAATTTTTTGATAGATTTGTACATGGTTATGTTAGAAATCTTGAATGCTATCATTTGTAAATGAAAAATTTTGAGCCTAAAGCTTCCCCTAGATTCGATCATTAGCAAGAACCATGTCTTATTCATGTTTGATGAAGAAAATCTTGATCTTGGTTAGTATATTAACTTGTTAATTAAGGAAAATAGGTATGTGTTATGGCTGGGATATTTGGAAACAATCGGTTGGAAGCTATATGGCTTGACCGAATGGTTTTATGAAATTAGGAAGTGAGGTATAAGGTTCGGCTATTAAGGGAATTAGTCAAATTTAATGAAAAGTTAGTGATTTTTTTTTGTTTAGGGATTTAAATTGCAATTAAACAATGTTGTAAACATGGATGGGAATGGCTTAATTGTATTAAAGATTGAATTGTATGAATTCTTTTTGTAATATGGGGTATTCGGCAATGGGGAAATTGAATTGTAAAATAGCAAAATTGTTTGTGAATGGTAGGTAAGGAACTAAATTGAATCGAGTGTGTAATTACAAGTGTAATCCCGTAAGGATTATAAAACCTTGCAATTGACTTGAATTGAGTTAAATCAATTGGAAATACATTGAACAAATGTTATTTGATATTTCTTAGACCGTGACCAAAAAGAAAAGGAACTAGATCGGGGGAAGGCCAAAGTGAACGAATAGCCGAGACGTTTGAATTTATCGAATTCCGGGTAAGTTATAAGCAATTGGATTGATACAAATTTTATTCAATGTGGAATTGTATATGCTAAAGTGAAATAATAAACTTAATTGTATAAAGCCGAGTAAGGCATGGGAAATATTTTATTATATTCGAAATGAGATAAAAATGCATAATTATATGTAAGCTTGAATTAATTGGGTGGATTAAATAATTGTATATGTATCAAGGTATAGTTATACGTGAAAATGGAATGTGATTGATGCTGGAAATTGAAAATGAGGATTTATATATAAATATATATATTATGTATAATAGTTGTTGCCGAATGATACATGGGAATATTAAAATAGACTAGATGAGTGGGGTTTATTATATGCATGTAAATATGTATATCTCTTGATTAGTTGAAATAAGCATATGGAAATCTGGTTTTTCTTTAATTGCTGAATGTGATGTGGATTGGGATTAAACGTGTAACACCCCAAACCCGGCCCACAAGTCATGACCGGATCTGGTATGTCACGGAATAAAGAAGTTTGAAAGGTTTGGATTTACAGTAGAAATTAAAAATTTCCGCTAAGGGTATAAAACGGTGTTCGTTTAAAAACTCAAGTGGTTTAATTTGGTAAATTCGATTGAGTTGAAAATCCATTCTTCCTTTTTAAAACCATTTGACCATTTAAGTTTTAGAACATTAGCGTGATCAAAAGCTTAGAAAAAATCTCGTTACCCGATGGTAACATTTCCTTGAAAACGCGTACGAGTGCCTATTTTTTTTTTTTTAAAACGTTACTTTTAACCGATTTGCATAACCGTCCGTAAATTCATCCGTTATAAAGTAAAGTAAAAACAACTCCCTAACCATCCAAAATAATAAGCGGCCATATTACAACCCAATCGAATTGTAGTGAATAATTAAACTTAAAACGGGTCAAAAATAAAATTTCAAGTCCACAAAACCAACATGGCCGCCTCGAGCTCTCCTCGGCTACGCATCCGTGCTCTACTCACCTGCAAGATGATATGGGAAGGGGTGAGTCACCAAGACTCAGTGTATAAATCCCCAACCCGGGAAATAACTCCCATACACCAGATATTAGTATGACATGCAATTATGCAACCCAACCTAGCCATCCATGCTCCTTTTCTACCCCGTGTGGTACCAAACCACTGGTGGTGCCAAACCACTGGTGACATATAGTCACAATAAGGTGATGGGGCCAACCCATCGTGTGATACCAAATCACTGGCGTCAATCCCGTATCTCAAATGTGGGGCCAACCCACGGTGGTACTAAGCCACAGGGACGAGACGCTATGAGGTGCCAAACCTCTGGAGGTACCAAACCTCTGGTGACCGTAGTCACAATGTGTTACCAAAACACTGGTGGTGCCAAACCACTGGTGACCCGAAGTCACAAATAAGTGATGGGGCCAACCCATCGTGTGATACCAAATCACTGGCGTCAATCCCGTATCTCAAATGTGGGGCCAACCCACGGTGGTACTAAGCCACAGGGACGAGACGCTATGAGGTGCCAAACCTCTGGAGGTACCAAACCTCTGATGACCGTAGTCACAATGTGTTACCAAAACACTGGTGTCCGTCGACACGAATATTACTCCCTCTCATCAATCCCACCATCATCATGCTCATATTACAAGTATCATGATTCTATATATCATGCAATCGGATATAGCATAGCATTTTTCAGCATATGATGGCATATACAGCATATATCGTAAATCGAGTAGTAAGGAAACTTACCCGAGAACCAAGCTTATGCCCACTAAGCCAAATTACCATATGAGAGGTTATTAATATCATTAAACAACAGTTTATACTAATAAAGTGTGTAAGAGTTTACACACCTATTTAATCGAAGATCTACAAGGAATCCCGGATCTACGTGCTATTTAAAAAGTCCCGAACTTGTCCTCGTATAGCTCCTATTATTCGGCCATTAATAGCTATTATTAAGGAGTCTCATTTGATTAACTAACAGAGCCAAAAGATTGGTCATATTGTAATAAGACAGGGCCTTAGGCCGAACCTTTAATAATACGAACTAAGGCGACTTGAAATCTCGAGAACTTCTGGTTTCTTGGCCGATTTATCCCCCTAAAATCGCAGTGCATAAATCGGTCAAACCTAGCTACTAAAATGGCCTTTGGCCGAAAGTCACTGACCCCATACCTTGTCTACCGAAGTTCTAGGATTCCTTATGATTTGAGTAGTCAAGATCCTTGAAGAAACGAGGCTCGAAAGACTCCTTCAAAATCCCTTAGCTTCGGCTACCTTCCAAGGAGACACTAAATATTAATTATAGGCATTCGGCCAACCCTCAACTTCAAGAAAATAACACGAATACTGACTAAATACACTTACCGAGAGGGGCATTCCGCAAGGAAGGAGGAGGGGTTTTTAGTTCCCACGACAAGAGGAAAAAGTGAGGGAGAGGTGTGATAGCCGAATCTACACCCTAATGCACACCCCTAACCGGAAGTTCACGTTCTCAAGGTCCTCAAGTTCGGGTAAGAAACGGGTTGAAGGAAAGTAGGGCCAACCCTAAGAAATTTCAACACCTCCAAGCTCTTAAAACAGATCGAGCAACTCTCCCAAAGAAATACTCCATTCGGCCACGCTTTGTCTTCGGGAAGGGTTCGAAAGGTTGATGGTTTGAACGAAATCGAGAAGAGGAAGAAGGAAATGGAAATTTTGCATACAACAATGGTGTGCTCAACCGAAAATGTCTCCCTTAGCTCAGCTTCATTCGGCCAAACCATGGATTTTGGGAAAGGAAAGGAAACAAAATTCCTTGTAAAATGCCATGGCCGGCCAACAATTCCACCCTCTCTAAATTTCAAAGTATTATTTTCCATAATATTCTCCCATTACCATAGAAATAATAAAAAGGGTTTAATAATTATACCCAACAACATAGGAACTAACAATTTCCTTCCATGCTTTAATAAAATATAAGGGTTTTAGCACATGCTTCAAAATAAAATAGAATAAATAACAACACTAAGGGAAACATGCAGCCAACAGCCTTGTTCCCACGCGTGCATGTGCATGCAACTACCAAGGCATGCCGACCTAGCAAAAGAAAAAAAAGGAATCCCCCCCCAGGCGCTGCTGGGTCTCGAACTCGAGACCTGGGGAAGGCTGCCCAAGCCTCTGACCACTTGGCCACGACGCTTCTTCAGTTATAATGTGTCGAAATTTTATTTTAACCTTAGGTCCCTGGGCTCTTGCACGCATTAAAGGCCAAAAACAAAATACTCAACTGCCGTCCAGGGGTTTCGAACCCGAGACCTGGGGCAGAAACCCCCGTGCTTCAACCACTCGACCTGCAGGACTTTCGTGGTAGAATCCCGTCGCATCTTTCTTTTAAACCTTTATTTCTGAGTTTCCCAAGTGCATTTAATATCAGAGGTTAAAAACAAAATGGACAACCGTTGCCCAAGGGATTCGAACCCGAGTTCTGGAGCAACATCACGCCCCAGCCACTCGGCCAAATGGGAATTTCATGACATAGACTCGTCGCGAATTTCTTTTAAACACTCCCTTACTTCAACGCAAAAAAATAAAAACAAGCCCCCTTGCGTCCATGGTGACTCGAACCCGAGCCTAGCGCCCCCAGGCCCCTAGTCGGCGCCCCAAGCCACTTGGCCAGGCTGATTTTCATGCCACCACTTCGCCGAATTTATTTTAAACCCTCCTTCGCCTAGTCGTCCTTCAGTGCCAAAAATAAAACTCCCTCACGCGCTTCCTGGGGCTCGAACCCCTTCTCTCCTAGAGCATCCTGGCGTCCCAAACCACGTTACTAATCACTTCCTTGTGTCGTGATTCACCAAAATTTGTACTTAACCCCTATTTTCTGAGGCCCCCTTACCTTAAATGCTTCCAAATTAAAAATTTTCTACTAAACCAAACCCACTCAAGACCTTTATTCAAGCCGTATTATTCCACGATTAAAACTATAGCAAATTTAAACACAAGAAAAAATCATTCAATCACAACTAGCCCCGGGTTCTAGGATGTTACAGTTCTACCCCTCTTAAAATAATTTCGTCCGCGAAATTACCTGGATCAGAAGAGTTGGGGGTATTGCAGTCGCATCACATCCTCGGGCTCCCACGTAGCTTCCTCCATGCCATGATTCCGCCATAGAACCTTCACTAGCGGAACTGACTTCCTACGCAAAACTTTCACATCCCGATCTAGGATCTGCACAGGTTCTTCTTCCATCGTCAAATCTGGACTCACCTCAACTTCCTCAACTGCCAAGACGTGTGATGGATCAGAACGGTAGCGTCTAAGCATGGAGACATGGAACACATCGTGAATCTGACTCAGTTCTGCAGGTAACTCGAGCTGATAAGCCACTGGTCCCACTCGTTTCATCACCTTAAACGGTCCAATGAACCTTGGGCTTAATTTGCCCTTCTTCCCAAATCTTAGCACCTTCTTCCATGGCGAGACCTTCAGAAAAACTTCGTCTCCTACGGCAAATTCTATGTCTCTCCGCCGGAGATCAGCATAAGACTTTTGTCTATCCGAGGCTTCTTTCAATCGAGCTTGGATCTTCTTCACCTTATCCTCAGTTTCTGCAACCAATTCCGGTCCTAACATCTGTCGCTCACCCAACTCCGTCCAACAAGTAGGTGTGCGACACCTCCTACCATATAACGCTTCATATGGTGCCATCTTAATGCTTGCCTGATAACTGTTGTTGTATGCGAACTCAGCTAATGGCAAAAATTCCTCCCAACTACCTCCGAAGTTCAAAACGCAGCCTCTTAACATGTCCTCCAAAATCTGAATAACTCTTTCCGACTGCCCGTCAGATTGTGGATGGAATGCTGTACTGAAATCCAACCGTGTACCCAAAGCCTGATGTAGTGCTCTCCAAAACCTCGATGTAAATCTGGGGTCTCTGTCTGAGATGATCGACACTGGCACACCATGCAACCTCACTATTTCCGCCACATACAACTTAGCTAACTTCTGAAGCGAGTAATCCACCCTAACTGGAATGAAATGAGCTGACTTGGTCAGACGGTCCACAATCACCCAAACTGCGTCCTTCTTACTGGGCGTGAGGGGTAGCCCACTGACAAAGTCCATAGTGATCCTCTCCCATTTCCACTGAGGAATCTTCACCGGTTGAAGTAACCCAGATGGCAACTGATGTTCAGCCTTTACCCGTTGACATGTGAGACACCTTCCCACGAATTCTGTTACCTCGCGCTTCAATCCTGGCCACCAGAACTGTTTCCGTAAATCTCCGTACATCTTGCTACCTCCAGGATGCATAGCGTATGGGCTGCTATGGGCATCCTGAAGAATTCTTTGTCTCAACCCCACGTCATTCGGCATACAAGGCCGCCCTTGAAAGCACAACACACCATCACCAGTCAAACTATACCCTTCCAAACCGCCACCTTGAACCTGCAACCTTCGCGCGTTTAGGCTATCATCCCCTAATTGCTTTCCCTTAATCTCCTCGATCCAAGTTGGCTTAACTTGCAGCTCTGCCAAAAGACTTCCGTCGTCGTATAGACTAAGACGAGCAAACATCGCCCTTAAGTCTGTCACGACCTTTCGGCTCAACGCATCAGCCACCACGTTAGCCTTGCCTGGGTGGTACTCAATTGAGCAGTCGTAGTCCTTCAACAGTTCAATCCATCGGCGCTGCCTCAGATTCAAGTCCTTTTGAGTCAAGAGGTACTTCAAACTTTTATGATCCGTGTAGACGATTGATTTCTCTCCATACAAGTAATGCCTCCATATTTTCAAAGCAAAAACCACTGCTGCTAACTCCAAGTCATGGGTAGGATAGTTAACCTCATGCGGTCTTAGCTGACGGGATGCATAGGCCACTACCTTCCCTTCCTGCATCAACACACATCCCAACCCATTATGGGACGCATCACAATAAACCGTGAACAATTTTCCCGCCTCAGGCTGTACCAAAACTGGAGCCTCCGTCAGAATCTTTCTTAGCTTATCAAAGCTTTCTTGCTGCTTTTCTGACCAAACAAAAGGGACTCCTTTCCTTAATAGCTTAGTCAACGGTGCTGCGATTAAAGAGAATCCTTCCACAAATCTTCGATAGTACCCGGCCAGACCTAGAAAACTTCGGATTTCCGCCACTGACCTAGGTGGTTTCCAGTCCAACACCGCTTCGACCTTGCGGGGATCCACTCTAATCCCTTCAGCTGACACCACGTGACCTAAGAAAGTCACCTCTCTAAGCCAAAATTCGCACTTACTGAATTTGGCGTACAACTGCCCCTCCCTCAGCACTTGTAGAACTATGCGCAAATGCCTATCATGCTCCTCCTCCGCTTTTGAGTACACCAATATGTCGTCTATAAACACCACGACAAATTGATCTAAGAATTTCTGGAACACCCTATTCATCAAGTCCATGAATGCTGCCGGTGCGTTGGTCAACCCGAACGGCATCACTAAGAATTCGTAATGCCCATACCGGGTACGAAATGCCGTCTTGTGCACATCAGCCTCCTTCACCTTAAGTTGATGATAGCCCGACCTAAGGTCTATCTTTGAGAATACCGATGCACCCTTCAATTGATCAAACAGGTCATCAATCCGAGGCAACGGATACTTGTTTTTGATCGTCAATTTGTTTAGCTGACGGTAGTCGATACACATTCGCATTGACCCGTCTTTCTTCTTGACAAACAGCACAGGTGCTCCCCACGGAGATATGCTGGGTCGAATGAACCCTCTATCCAAGAGTTCCTGAATTTGAGCCTTCAGTTCCGCCAACTCCTTCGGTGCCATTCGATAGGGTGCTATAGACACAGGTGCCGTTCCGGGCAACAAGTCTATACCGAACTCTACTTCCCGATCTGGAGGCAGACCCGGAAGTTCTTCAGGAAACACATCAGCGAATTCCCTTACAGTTCGGACCTTCTCAACTGTTGACTCCTTAGCCTCCAAGGCATAAATCTGAACCAACAATGCTTCACACCCTTTTCTGATCATTTTCTCGGCCTTCAAGGCAGACACTACATTGGATAGATAGTCTGTTCTGTTACCTATCATAACCACTTCATCACCCTCGGTCGACCTTAGAATCATGCGCTTAGCAGCGCAATCCAACCTTGCCTGATGCTTAACCAGCCAGTCCATTCCGAGAATTAGATCAAACTCCCCAAACGGCAGTTCCATCAGATCGGCCACAAACACTACCCCTTGGAGTTCTAGGGGTATATCTCTATATAGCTTGTTAACCATCACAGAATGTCCTAGAGGGCTAATTACAGTCATCTCGCTAGGGGTAGTCTCAAAATCCAAGTTCATAGCCTCTACCACACTACTGGCAATGTATGAATGCGTCGAACCCACATCAATTAATGCAACATAAGGGAGACCAAAAATTAGGAACGTACCGGTGATGACGTCCGGTGCGTCACCCTCCTCGCGACGCCTTGCTGCGTAGACTAAACCGGGCTGCCTGGCTTTGGTGTTGCCTACTCCTCTGCCCTGAGTTCCGCGACCTCGGTTAGGACCATTGCCTCCTCTACCATTTCCACGACCCCTCTGCGGCGGTCCCACATTTCGTGCTGGAGTACGGTTCTGCCCCTCTGGCTGATTCCTAGCCATCTTCTGAGGACAATCCCTCACACGGTGATCCGGAGATCCACATTCAAAGCAACCCTTTTCACCGGTGTAACAACCTCCCCAATGTGACTTTCCACAACGATTACACTGAGCCGGCCTCTGGTTAAAAGCCATGGGCCTCCCTGCCTGATTCGGCCCACTCTGTCTGGCCCTCTTTTGAGCAGTATTTCTCGATCCCGACGACCCAATGCCTCTCTTCTGTTTGCTTCTATCATAGCTCTGTCTCACAGACTCCCGGACCCTTTCGGCTACCTTAGCCTTTTCTACCAGAACAGCAAACTCACGTACCTGTTGTGGAGCAATCAACAGCCTTAAGTCATCCCTAAGTCCGTCTTCAAAGCGGA